>LOJH01010494.1:0-27373 GCA_001685095.1 Ellobius talpinus
GGGCACGGGGTCTCTCCCGAAGGAAGACATCCCTCGGGGGTCTTTCAATAATAATAACTTATTATTTTTAGAGGCAGGGTTTCTCTGTTTAACAGTTCTGGCTGTCCTGGAACTCGCTTTGTAGACCAAGCTAGCCTCAAACTCACTGAGATCAGCCTGCCCCTGCCTCCCAAATGCTGGGATTAAAGGAGTGCACCACCACTGCCCTGTTCATAAAATTATTTTCATTGCTACTTCAAGGCTGAAATTATACTGCTGTTATGAATCATAATGTAAATATCTGTGTTTCTTGATGGCCTTAGTCAACCCCTGTGAAAAGGTTGTTTGACCCTCAAAGGGTTGCCAACGAGAGATTGAGAATCACTGTTCTATGGAATGAAATGTCCACATGACCTTGTTTTCCTGGAACCTCACAATCTGGCCTTATTTAGAAACAAGGTCTTGCAGGTATGACTAGTTAAGTTAAGAAATTAAACCATCCTGGATTAGGGTTGCCCAGAATCCAATGACTGGTGTCCTTAGGAAGAGGACAGGACACAGAGGTAGAGAGAAGGAGAAGCAGAGATAGGAAGATACGGCTGACTTGGGTGCCATGTCTACCAGCCAAGAGACCCCAGCAATGGTTGGAGATGGAGGGAGGGCTGGAGGAAGAAAGGAGGGAAGGAGGGAGGGAGGGGAGGAGGGAGGAAGACATGGAGGGATGGAGGGAGGGAGAGAGAGAAAGGGAGGAATCATCTGCCAGGGTTGCAGGAACCAGCCCTGGCTCACCTTGACTGTGACAGAACAATTTCTATGACTGAAACTCCTACCCTCGGTTTGTGGATCTTTGTTCTTGCAGTCCCAGGCCACAGAGCCCTGCTTTAGTGTCCCTCCAGTATATTGGCCCTCCAGACGGCTCAGCTGGGCACTTGGGCCTATACTCTTCATGGGAAACTGAAGACGAACTGGCCCAGTGTTACTCCTTGAGAGTTTGCCAAATATTAGGACAAACAAAATGGGGTGGAAATGAAGCCCATTTGTGATTCTGACATTAAAAAAAATTCTTGAACCCAACCCTTACATGGAAAGCTGGAGCATTTTCTGCAGGTCCCGCAGAGGGCAGCGCAAAGCCTGCAGCAGTTTATAGTGTAGGACTCTCTGTAGCTCTCACATGGAGGCTTCAGCACCCCTATGGCTGGAGGGCAGGGAACACTCAGAAGGCCAGGCCCTTCACATTGCTCAGCTCAGGAAGACATCAACCAGGTTCCATGACATGAGATTCCCAGGCCTCAAGAAGGGATCCCAGAAAGTGCCAACCATTTTTGTCCTGAGGCTACATCAGATCTGCAGACTCAATCAGAGCGTCCCCATACTGCTGTCCCTAGTGTCCACAGTGGGCAAACTCCAGGCCTGCCAAGGCAGTTCTTCAGACTTGGGAGCTTTGTGTCAGGCTCCAGCCATAGGCATCATGTGTTGGTACTGCTCACAGCACTAGTACAGAGCCGGTGGCTCGCCCTATGGAGTCCCTTGTGCTTCCAATGTACGGTAGCTTGACTGCTAGGCAGGAGGTGCTCAGGAGAAGGTGGTCAGTCCCCTGAAAACAAAGAGATTCAGATGGACACTGGGATGCTGGCATTTGCCAACACCAGGGCTCTGGGTCCTGGAGACAGCCGTTGGCACTTGTCACTGGGCTTTAGCATCACCCCTCATTTATGTGTTCATGTCCAGCCTCAGGCTTTGGGCTAGTGACTGTAGAAACAGGATGAATCTAAAACATTCCCTGTGTTTAGTAGGATGTGCAGACGGGGACATCAGGATCCTTGCCCACCTGCCCCCAGGGACCCACAACCCATAAGATGTGGTTGCGCATGGCCCAGTGACAAATACCATTATAACTACAGTCCCTTGGTAAAAGCACGATGCATTCAGAGGCCTCCCAACCCAGATAATGAAGTCCATGTCCCATGTAACTCACGGGTGCCATCCCCTAGTCTAGGACAGCTCTGGATGACTTATGGTGTCTCAGGCAATTCAGGTGTATGTAAATTCAGCTTGGGAGGTAGGCAAGAAAAAGGACCAAAACTAGAAATTAAAAGGCTTCACATGCTCAGTGCAGAAGAAAACCGTAGGAAAAAAAATCCATGCACACCTACTTGACTCCAGGGGTGCAGCAGCCACACATGGAAGGGCTTGCTGCAGGAGCCATGCAAAACTTGGGCTGGAGGAAGAGAAGGCTTGAGAAGTAGATGGTGGTGATGCCTGTGCCTTCTGTGAATGTAGTTAATGTCATTAAATCATAGCACATGACTCAATACAATGTGCATGACCCCACGTGTGAGTACAGCAGGTCGGGAGCCAGTGACAGGTGGATAAAGACCCAGGGACCACAGCAGGGGCCATGTGACAGAGCAGGAGAGGGTTGGAACAAGGGATGGAGTGAGGCTGGAGCAGCTTTGCTAGATGCAAGGGTTTTCCAGACAGGTCTCCCACCTCCCTTGGGCCAAACTGGAACCCCATCTACAGACAGGAGTCTGTCCTGGTGGCTTCTTTTGTCAGCTTGACACATACTATGGTCATCTTGGAAGAGGGAACTTTAATCAAGAAAATACCTCTATTACACTGGTCTGTCGACAAGTCTGAGGGGCCTTTTCTTGATTGATAATTGATGTGGGTAGGCCCAGCCTATTGTGGGTGGTGCCATCGTTGGGCAGGTGGTCCTTGGAAGTAGGTTGAGCATGCCTTGGGGAGCAAGCCAGTAGGCAGAGTTCTTCCATGATCTCTGCTTCAGTTCCTGCCTTTAGTTCCTGCCCTGACTTCCATATTTTAGGAGAGAAAATATAAAAATAAAAAAGACAGACATTTTAAAACAAAATTAACTAACTCTCTCATTCCTTTGAATTTCTGAGTAATCTTTTGAGGAAAAACTTCTCTACACTTGATAGTACTAGAGGTTTACAGCGTGAGAAATGCTGTGAGGACTGTGATAAAAATCCTGTGTTGCTTTTCTTTCTTTTGGATAAGCAATGAGGGAAAACTTTTAGAAGAAATGTTTAGATCTTGTTGCTGACTTCTTTTAAAGTTGGTGCCCTTAGGACTTCAGGAATGTTTTCCTGGGAGCTAGAAGATGACTACTTTAGTATAACAACATTATTGAAGGTGTAATTGGTGGGCACTAAACTGTGTATACTTATAGAGTGTGTATTTTAACACATGGATAAAGCTGTAAGCTCATTATCACAAAAATAAATGTAATTCTACTTGGAAGTGAAAAAAGCAACTTTAAAACGAAATCAACTCTTTACTCCCTAAGTTGCTTTTGCTCTTGGTATTTAACACGGCACTAGAAGAGTAACTAAGACAGAGGCTAAGGCCTCCTGGGCAGGGCACCTTCCACAGACTCACACAGCAGGTGAGATCATGAACCAGCCGGATGTTCCATGTGGTTGTCCCCCCTCACCTCTGGGTCCTGAGTTCAGGAATGTCATAAGTCTGAGAACCTCACCCAAAACCACCTGGCTGCCCATCACCTGTCTCTGCAGGAAGACTCTGGGTAGGAGGGTCTCTGACTTGTCAGGCCTCACCTGCACTGCCCTGTCCCAGCTCCTGAGCTGTATCTTGGCTTTATTCATTGGCTTGGAACCCCCAAAGGAGGGACAGTGGCTGTTGAAATTCCCATTGTGCAGTGTGTCTTTCCATGACTATAGTACGGTGTCATAATAAAGATATATTCTGTGAGGATGGCAGAGTCACCCAAATCCAGCCCCACTCTCCCTGACCAGTCATAGATGCCCAGACCAGATACCCAATTGCCTTGGCTTGTTCAGAGCCAAGGTCCACAGCCCATCCCTAAGGAGCAGTCGGGAATGTCTGTCCTTCTGTTCTCCCACTTGGCAGGTGGCTCTCTCCCCCTGCTCCATAGTGCAGCAGTTGGGGGCTTCTGTTGACAGTCCAGTCCGTATGGCAGCTAAGATCCCCTTGTCCCCAGGATGCCTGACATTTGTGATTGTGGATCAATGAGTCACCAAGGCCCCCAGGGCAGCCCCTCTCCCATTTCAGAATTAAAAGGCAAGCTTGTTGTTGGTGTTGTCAGGGGGCCTGTCACTGGCTCTGGTTACACAGTGCCAAGGTGAGAGAGGCCCTCCCAGGTGTCTGGGACCCTCCCTCCTCCTGGAGGCTGGAGTCTGGAAGTTCCCAGTATCATGCGGCCCCAGAAATTCAATTTTCAAGGAGGAAGTGAGAGGCCCAGGACAAGGCAGGAAAGATAACCTGAGACATTGACAAGAGTCCTACTAACTTGTCTTCAGTTCTGAAAATCCTAAGTTTAGCACATAACCTTGATACAGAAATGCTGAGTCCGCCTGTCAGTTACTACCGGAACACTGAAGACACAGGCAGAGCTGCAGTGACTGTCAGGCAGTGTTCTCTCTCCTTCCCACCGTGAGCGAGTCGAAATGGAACAGTATGCATCAATGCCAGTGAAGAATAATCAGAGCCAGGAGGCTGTGGTGATGGGGCCGGTGATAAGTACCACAGAGACTCTGCAGGGCCATAGCTCAGCTGAGCCTCCACCTGGCCCAGAAAGCATCCTGCAAAGAGGTGGCCGGTACTCAGAGCAGTAGGTCACCGGGATGGGGATTTCCCAAGGATGCTGGCCACCTCCATGCTCCCACATATCCCCTAGCTAGTGTCATCTACAGAGGACGGGATGGCTCAAAGACAAGTTTCACCGGGTCCCTAAAGCACTCCAGCTATACAAGGAGCATACAAGAGAGCCTTAGAGCTGGAGGGGCACCCACTGGGTCTTCTCTTCAGAGTTAGATTGTGAGTGGCAGCAGGCAGCCAGTCCATCCCCTAGGGTGAAACAGGCACTTGCCGCAGTGCTAAGTTACCCGGAAGAGGCAGTCGGGCGTGCAGGAGCTCCTGGACAGCACTATCTCTGTGCTCACCATGCTGTACTGTGAACATGTGGGTTCCTGAGCCCAGGAGGCCCACATAGGAGCTCCTCTCTCTGCATCCCTATACGTCTTCTATAGGTATGGCAAAGGGTAGGCTTCTGTACTAATGTCCCCTACTACTCAATGGTGATGGACTCCCAACTGTGTGGCACCTCTGCGGACTTGGCTGGCATGTGTACCAGAGGGTCTTCTGCAAATGGTCAGCATCCCTGGGGGGTGTTCCCCACTTTCTTAGTCCCACCTCATAGATGAGAACTCTGAGGCCAGGGGCTGCCATCAGCAGCCTAATGTCAGGGGGTTTTGATGCCTGCGATTCACCCATGAACCCCTAAATCCTCAGCTCAGATGCCAGACTTCAGATGCCTTTCCCATCCTACAGGCACCACCAGCATTCAGCCTGTAAATGTCCCTATCAGCCAGGTCATCAGAGTGGAATTGTGGTCATCAGCAGGCCAGCCGCTGGCCTCTCATTATGGCTGAATGAATGATTCCGTTTAGAGAAGTTGTTCAGGGCACTGTCACAGACAATGACTGCTGTCAAAAGATTGACTGGAGCTTGCAGAGATGAGGTGGGAGGCGAGGCGGAGCCCCGTGGCCTGGGCTCAGCGTTTACCCACTCAGGCAGAAAGCAAAGATTGCAGTGCTGAGCGTTTTGCTGCTGAAATCTGTGCCTTTTGACCCCAGAGGGCGAGATAATCTGGGGCCTGTTTCCACTTGAGCTTGGGGCTGTGTAAACAGCTGGCTCTGAGTGCAGCCTAGTATGGACCTGTGTAGAAAACAGCCTCCCTGTTGGAAACACAGCTTTACTTCCTGGCTGCAGGCTTTCATTGTGTCCTCTAGGAGAATCCCAACTATGAGCTGGGTACTTGGTGCAATTTTCCCTAAAGGAAATTCAAGAGAGCATGCTCCCTCTGACCCCCTCTTGAAGACTATGAACTTGGCTGTGATTTCCTTCTTCCTTGGCTGTCAGGAAGCTCAGAGATCAAGGAAAACTTAAGTGTGTCAGCAGGACAGTCCCTTCTAAGTGGCTTTTAATTCCTTTATTTCTGCAGATTGTTGGGTTTTCTTATGTTATTTAATGTGCCTTGTATTACAGGGCAACTTGGAATCCTTTGCGGGAAAAGTGTGTGTATGTGCAAAAGGATGACAAAGTTGTGTAGGGGACACAAGGCCAGGGTCTGGTGACCTTCTTTCCTGATGGCTGACTTTGCACTTGACCACCTGACAATGTGAGGGGCCCATAAACCACCCCAATACACCTTGCTCCAGACCAGCCCCAATCAACCTGAACCATGCATCTGGTCACAGGTTCCAAAGGCCATCAGTCCACAGGACTCTCAGGTGGCTCTCTGCAATAACAACCTCTCTCAGGTGTCACCACACCCCACAGCGGATGCTGATTCTCATGGTGCTCAGAGCTCAGGGTCACTTGTGGTTGAACCAGAACCGAACACTGAGGTGCATTCTCTCCCCACAGAGGGAAGAGAACAGGAGGGCTAGAGAGAACACAGCCAGCTCCGTGCGTGTCTGTGGCTGCACCTCTTCCATGCTGTACCAGGAGTCTGTGGGAGGGATGTAGACCCTGCTTGGCAGCCTCTGTAACCACAGAGAGGCGGCGCAGAAGGCTGGAGGTGGCCATGTGAGTTGAAGGCACCATGTAAAACACACACACGAAACACTGTGTATGTGCACACATCTTGAATGGCATGGATTGCTGAGCTATAATCCAGAGAAGGGAGAGAAGAGCAGGTGGCACTGCTTCTCCTGGCCCATCAGAATTTCCACACAGATGAACATCATGGAAGCAAAAAGAAGCTTGTGCCTAGAGTGGCCCCACAGCAAGGAAAGCCAGTTGTGGGGAAAGGCTGACACTCCCAGACTTCACAGTCCAAGGAACAACCACGTGTGTGCTGAGACAAATGGATCCTCCATGCTGTGTCTCAAATCTTCCCTAGGGGTCTATGTTGCAGGGGTGGAAGCTGTCAGCTCTGCTGACTCCACCTGAGAGGTGTGGCTTTAGGCCACCAACCAGGGGCCACTCTCCACACAGTGTATTATTCCCTCTCTCATTGCTGCAACAAAGTAGCTGACCCAGCCGCTTAAGGGAGCGCTTTGTTCGGCTCACACCTGGGGGAAGATGTGGTCCATTTGGGCAGCGAAGGCACTGAGGGGGTCATGGCGGCAGGAGCACACAGCCAGAGTCCATCACGTGTAGGTAAGCAGGAAGCCAAGAGAGCTCTGGTCAAAACAGAAGTGGGTGTAACCTCCAAAGCTTATCCCCAGTATCCCACCTCTGCCATCTAGGCCTCCTGCTTCTAAGGCTCTGCAACCTCCGAACAGCACCACTCTCCTTCCTTCCAGCTCCACTTGGTACTTTCCTTGGCAGACATCCTCCTTGTAAAAAACAAAACATCCTGGAGCTTCACCTTTACTGCTTCACTCACTGTAGAAGAATATGAATAGAGAGCAGAGGGACCAAGGGACCAAGAAAACCTAGGAGAGTAGCCACTCAGCCTAGGGGAAAGTAAACTAAGCCTCAGGAAGCTTAGCTGGGTGTGTGGCCAGAGGGCTGGTGGGCCAGCTGAGTGAACCAGATAAGGACTTGAGGGAAGCCACCAGCAGGGACTGGTGGGGCCAGTCCTCTTAGCATGGAAAAGGATCCCAGAGAGGAAGGGGCTCTGAAGATGTTGTGGGAGCTGATAGTGACTGGACCACTGTGGTGACCGTCAGAGAGATCAAATGATGCTGTGCTTGGAGACTAGGCATGTGGAGACGGCCCAGGCCGGTAAAGAGTGGTCCATCCCAAGCAACAAAATCATGGCATTCTTTAATAAAGTGAAAGACTGGAGAGGAAGCTAGGTGTGGGCTCACATGTGTAATCCCAACTTGGGTGTGAAGCAGAAGGTTCAGGAGCCTGAAGTTGGCCTGGGCTACAAGCACAACAAGAGCCTGTCTCAATCAATAAATAATAGGAAAACATATCAGGGTAGGAAGCTGAGCTGGTGAAGCAACTCTACTATTGGTCACACTCAGCATGAGATGCTGTGCTGTCTAAACTGTATCCCTGGAAGACACAGAGGTCCAATCTGTGAGTGTGCCCTTCCTTAGAAGTAGGGTTGTTCCAGTGTGTGAAGGTCAGATGCAGTCCCATGGGACAAGTTTGAGTGGAAGCTTGGCAGTTGGAATCAGTAAAGATTCACAGGGACCTGGGACGCCTGGGGAAGAGGCCATGAGACATGGAGGTGGAGACAGAGTGATGTACCTGCCAGCCTGAGGATGCAGTGGTTCCAGAATCAGCCAAGCTGGGGAGCAGCACCCATGGGAGGTCAATGGAACAGAGAAAAGAGGCTGTGAGAAAACCCTACCTTGTTTGTGGTGTTGGGGCAAGATAAGGAGCTTGTGCCAGGTCAAAGTCAAGAAGCAGGTGCTCTAGGGAATGGCAGGGATCCTCCCCAGAAGGAGATAAGCAGTGACATGGGGCAGGGGTGGGAAGGCTGGCCTTGTGGAGGCTAGCAATGACCTCGACCTGACCTTGACCCAAGAACATTCTGAGTCACCCTGTGGTGGTGGCACATGTCTTTATTCCCAGTACTCGGGAGGCAGAGGCAGGCAGATCTATGTGAGGTTGAGGCCAGCCTGGTCTACTAGTTCTGGGACAAGCTCCAAAGCTACAGAGAGACCCTGCCCCAAAAAACTAGAAAAAAAAAAGAACAGTCAGAGTCACTGGAGAAACAGCATAATGTGCCTTGATGCTGAATATGGAGCTGTTGGTTGAGGCTGAGATCTGGCTGATTTCTGGGGTCCATACCATGTGACTGATTTCAGGATCAACATTTTATCATTTGGTTGGTAAACTTCTTGATTTAACACTGTTCTCCTGGGCCTGTTTGAACGGCTCCAGCAAAATAGGTGGGGCTGTGTCAAGAGAAAAATGTGGCTCCTCACTGGATGGCTCTAGGACAAACAGGGTTGGAGAAGAATGTGATATCTTCAAAACATGGGCAGAGAGAACCATTAAAAGATGGCCCTTTAATTTACCGCAGGGAAGCAGTGGGAGGTACATCTGGGTAATAGGACAGGAGAGCAGACAGGTTTTGAGATTGCATGTTCTCCAGAGACATGCTTCAGCATGCGTTATTCTGCGGCTACTGTTGGGGGAGCTCCCATGTATGTCCACTCTCAGGTAAGAAGGAAAGGGCAGAGTGATCCTGCCTTCAGTGTGCTCGAGCTGCTTATTAAAGGTGGCCGGCCTGGCCCATGAATAGCACTGACATCCTTTTGCCTCATTTTTAGCTAAATCACTGTCACCATCATCACACTACGACATCACTGCCACCACCACCATTATAGACACCATTATCACCGTCACCACTGCAATCACCCTTATCACACCCTCACCCACAATCATCCTGACTGTCATTAGTGCTATTGTCACCATTATAATCATCACCACCACCAACATTAACATCACCACCACCACCATCAGCATCATAGCTACCAACTACCATCATCATCAACATCACTACCACCATCCTCAATGTCACTACCACCACCATCACCACCACTATTGGCACTATCATTACCATCACCACCGTTATCAGCATCACACCATCATAGCACTATCATCACCCAACCACCACCACCACCACGACCAACATCACCACCACCATGGCACCGTCACCATCATTGCCATCATCACCACCACCATCACTACCATCATGGTACCATCCACCATCATTACCACCACCACCATCATCACCATCATGGCACCGTCACCATCACCACCACCACCATCACCACCATCATAGCATGGCCACCACCATTACCATCACCACCACCACCACGACCACCATCACCAAAACCATGGCATCATCAGCATCATTACCATCATCACCACCACCATTATCACCATCCTGGCACTGTCACCATCATTACCATCATCACCATCACCACCATCATAGCACCACCACTGCCATTACCATCATCACCACCACCATCATCACCATCATAGCACCACCACAGCCATTACCATCATCACCACCACCATCATCACCATCATAGCACTACCACCATTACCATCATCACCACCACCATCATCACCATCATAGCACCGCCACCATCATTACCATCACCACCACCATCACCACCATCATGGCACCGTCACCATCATTACCACCATTACCATCATCACCACCACCATCACCACCATCATAGCACCGCCACCATCATTACCATCACCACCACCATCATCATCATCATACTCACCCAGCAAGCTGTAGTTTATTCCCACTTCCTTTAGACTTTTCTTGACAACAGACATCTTGCTCTTCAACCCCTCCCTGTTCTTCTGAGGAAGGGTGTGGCACTTCCTGGACACCTCATCTCCATCACGCATGAACTAAATCCATTGCTGCTGATCTTTGTAAACCAAGTTTTACTGCAGCACAGCCATATGCACCTGCTTTGATACTGTCCTAAGACCAACAACATGCTATGCACCCTGATTCATTCTACTGTAATCTTGACCCACTGTCTGCATGGCTTAGTTTCCATCTCTTGAGCAGGGAGCGGGCCTTTGGCAGTGGCCTAGAGGTTCTCATTGAATGGGGCAGTGGTGGTGCCCCCTACTGGGACTCTTCCCACTGCCTTACTCCTTCCTACACTAGCCTCAGGCATCTTTACCCCACCTGATAATCAGGGACGGGAAGTATAGAAGGGTAAACCAAGTGTGGATTGAGCCCAGGTCTGTCTGCCTGGGGATACATGGATCTTGCAGAGTGTCTGATGCTGCCCAGAGTGTGGGATCACAGCCCCTGGTGCTGTCACCCCCACCACACAGGACCATCGTGCAGAAACAGGAGCACGTTGCCTTGGTGCTGTGTCCCAGCATCCAGCATGGAACTAGAGACCTGGAAGATATAAGGATGAAGACCAGCCCTTATTTCATCATGAACCAATAGCCTCCTTCTCATACCAACAAGTGT
Organism: Ellobius talpinus; assembly: GCA_001685095.1. Classification (NCBI taxonomy): domain Eukaryota; kingdom Metazoa; phylum Chordata; class Mammalia; order Rodentia; family Cricetidae; genus Ellobius; species Ellobius talpinus. The sequence continues at coordinate 10,919 of LOJH01010494.1, forward strand.
ACAGACTCCATGGCCTGGGGCCTGGGCACTGGTGCTAAATGCTGTTGGAGCAATGCTACAGGCTAGGAGCCAACCTGGCCAATTCATGAAGGCTTCCTGAACATTGCACTTCCCACAGGCCCAGTGGACCCATTCAGAACATAGCTGTCACTAGGGATTCTCTGGTGTTCGCCCTAGGCTGTCCCTAGAGGCAGCTTCTGATCAGATGGCAATCTGTTCTCTCCCTGATCCCACCCCCATTTCCCTGCTTTGCCCAGAGGCAGCACCTTCAAGCTGTCCCTTACTGTAACATGATCATGACAGGGCAGGATCTAGGCCCCCAAGCCAAGAGACATCTTAATTAGTGGCTTTTCCGAAGCAGCAGAGCCCCAAACATCCCATAACTTGTCTGGTGGGTCTGAGCCGGAAATCTAGGCTTCCCACACATCTGTGGGACAGGCTGGTAGCTAGCCTGGGCAGCTCTCAATGGCCTCTCTATACAGGAGTGTGCAATGTGCAAAGATGCTAGCCCACTAACCACATGTCTAAACACCTCTTACAGCGCACACTCGTCTTCCTCCCTAAATTCTTCCCTGAGTCTCATCCCCCAAAGGTGTCACACAGACAAACAGACTCTCATTGCCACCTTTTTCACAGGAGCCTCTGCTGGTACCCTAGAAGACAAAGTCCTGGTTGGAGAGTCAACTTGGGTGCCTGTGATGTACCAGCCCCAGGTCCCTAAGCCGTTTTCTCATCTGCACAGGGGAGCCGCCTCTGTGTGCATTTTCTCCAGAGTGCCAGTTCTAGCCATGAACCCCACACCCTAAAGCTGAACTCCCACTGGGCCAGAGGCCAAACTTAATCACAGCCCAGTGTTGGGAAGAGTGATAAGAGGTTGTGCAAGGCCCATGTCCCTGTGTTCTGAACTCTCAGTGCGGCTAAGTTGCAGGAAAGGAAGGAGGGCTGCGATGGGACGGGCATCACTGCACCTGGAAAGGTTTCCCATGTGTTTGGGGTTTTCTATTGTTTTTTCGTTTGTTTGTTTTTTAACTTAAGAGAAAAGATTTACTTTTCATTTATTTGTACGTTTGTATGCATGCATATAAGCCAAATGTGTGTGGATACATGTGGCGGACAGACGAGGGTAGATCCATTGTAGTTAGACTTAAAGGCAGTTGTGAACCACCTGACATAGGTTCTGGGAACTGAACTCAGGTCCTCTCGAAGAGTAGTGCATTTTTCACTGCTGAGCCATCTTTCCTGCCATGTTTTTGTCTTTTTGAAATGTGGCTTGAGACACGCGTGGTAATCCTTCTGCCTCAACCTCCTGAGGACTGGGCCTACAGGAGTGAGCCAGTTTTATTTTAATTAATGAGTCCATTAATTAATTAGAGTATTGAGAGAAAATCTCAGCTGTTTCAGCTAACCTTGCACTCCCTATGTGGACCTTGAGCTCCTGATGCTCCTGCGTCCGCCTCCCAATACTGAGATTAGAGATGTTCACCACCACTCCAGCCTCAGAAAGCTTTAGTTTTGAAACACCAAAAACACATGGACCAACCAGCCACCACCACATGGCAGTGCCCTCACCACCAGGACCAACAGTAGGAAGCCCCTAGCAGGGAAGTGTGTCTGTCACCTTTGAAATCACTTGCTGTGGCTAGCCCTCTGCTGTAGCATTCCTCGTGGGCTCCACATTCTCTTCTGGGTCACCGTGGGTGCCAGTGCATCTGCCTCCCAGGGCCCCTGAGAACACATGCCACATACTCATTCCCATGAGATGACTAGTAGATGTGGCACTGGGATCAGGTGGTTGGCCACTGTTGGAGTCACAGCCTCCTCTCTATGAGGAGCAGGTGTAGGGAAGGTGGGGGAGTGCTGGGGTAGCCACAGGAAACTCATGGGCCTCTGGCTCAGTCTGAACAGCGATGAACAGCGAGTATCCAGGCCAAGAGAGACTGGTGGAAAAGGAGACCAGGTCCCTGCAGCTAAAATGTGGCAGGAACTGGCCACAGTGAGGCTGCGGAAGAGTGCTTTATTCTGGTGGTGACAGCTGGAGGTAAAGCTGCCCCTTGAACCCTCAACAGGTCCCAGAGGGCCCCACCTCACCAACAGTGACATCTGAGATCCCACCTCACCAGCCTGGCTGCACCCAGGACTTGTGGGATCTGTCAGGAGTGCTGAGGTCAGGACCCTTGCCCTGTCCAGATGGGCCTGGGCTGCCTCTGTCCATACCAGGAGAGGACAATGGCCCCTGTTGTCGGTCAGCCGCCCTCGGCCATGTATTTCAGAGACCTAGTGACCCTGAACAGCACTATGAAGAGGTCCCTGCTGACTCAGGCACATGCCTCCTCACTAATGAAGGGCTGTTAGGAAGGGCATTGACCTTGGTCAGCAGGCAGGAGCTCTACATCCGGGGACCATGCCAGGGACCAAGAGGGAAGGGAAACATTCTGGTCTTCCCTCTCGGAGCACTTACTCAAAAACCTGGACACAGCTGACCATGCGGTCAGAAACATGTGAGTGCTGTCCTTACTGATATATGAAGTAGTGATGACCACACAGTACCGTGAGAGCAGTGGCCGGGGGAACTCTGTATGCCATGGAGAGGTGGAGTGGCCCCTAAGCCAGTGGGGAGTCTAAAGAGGCTGCCGGGAGATACTGGAGCTGAGTCTCAGAGGATGGGCAGCATTCGGCAGGAATCACAGGGGTTATGTACACATTCCAGACAGGAACATCACAGGTAGAGGGTGGTGAGGTGGCAACTCCCACCTGAACTGCAGCAACTGACTGCTGGGAGGGGAGATGCTGGGCGCTAGGAGGCAAGCAGAGACACAGAGCAGCAAGCCAGGAAGAAGAGCTTGGAGGTATCAACATGCCCAGAGCATTTACAGATGGCTTTGGCCAACAACAGCAGAATATTTTCTTCTCACAGGGACCATTACTGAGATAAAACCCATTCTCAGCCATAAAATATACCTTAAAACACTAAGAGGAAGAAGCTATGCAGGTCTGCTCCTAGTCTAAGACACACATCCCAGTCAAGGTCCAGGGAACATCGCAGATGCTGGAGAAGAAAGAATGCAGGATCTGGAGGATATGGAGGAGCGCTGTGAAAAAAAGCCAGTCTGGACTGGCTGCGGACTGTGATTCAAACCACTCAATGTCTGGAAAGTCAGAAGCAAAAGGAGCAGTGGTGGCCAAGGGCTCAGGAGTAAAGAGAACATGACATTTTCACATATGACACTTTCATGGGGAGTGCATGCCATTCATCACACATTTGTCTGAGCCCAAAGAGGTTCAATACTGAGAGTGAACCCAAAAGTAAACCACAGGTTCTGGGAAGCCCGTTGCACCCCCGCAGTTCACGGACTGTCGTGGGAGTGCTGTTCTGTGGAGTGTCCGAAACAGATGCTGGGAGATGAGGCTGACAGGGAGATGGGTAGTCTCTGTAGGTACCTTCTGGTCTGTTTCGCTGTGAAGCTCAAATGGATATAAATAATACAGTCTATGAATCAAAGAAAATCTAATAAGTCAATGTGCGTGGGTCAGATGAGCCAGAGAGACAAAGGAATCAGATGTGTGAAAACTGGACCTTGATGGCAGCAGGGACACAAGTAATAGGGGAAGGAGAGTCTTCATCCATGGTACCCAGGCAGCTCGTTTTCTATACTAGAAAAAGAAATTGAACCCCTACCTCACACCATACACAGAAGCCAATTCACACAGGGTGAAAAGAACCTCAGAAAGATAAAATAAGACTTTATGGTCCCACAGTAGGAAGATGTTTCAAAAAATGATGGGGGTAGTGAGAACAGGGAGGGCAGGGAGGGCAGGGAGGGTGGTGGGTAGAGGGTGCAACATGCTCAAAATAAAGTTTATACTTGCATGAAAATTATCTTACACAACCCCGTATGATAAAACAAATATGTTAAGGAAGAGAAATTTTGAATGCTGAGATTCCATTACACAAACCGACCCTTGTGAGTCTCTCTCACGATGCCTCATCAGTGTCTTGGTATGCGTCCCCCCTTTCCTCGAACCTCTCCCTTGATGACTGAACTTAAATCTGTGTTAAAACCTTTTCTTGCTGGGCTATGATTTGAGCAACATAATGAGGCCCTGCCTCAAAGAAAGAAAGGAAGGGAATAAAGAACAAAAAGAAGAAAGGACAGAGGAGACAAAATAGGGTAGGGAATGAAGAGATGGGGGTAGAGACACACACAGAGAAACATAGAAAGATGTATAGGGAGAGGGAGACACACACACACACATTACGATGACATTCATGGACAGGAAGTCTCATTGAGCTGCCATTGACTTCCCACTGGACCTATAGACATAATGCAATCTCGATCAAAAACCTCAGAAAGCTATTTCTTGGGTACCAACAACAGATTATGAAGTTTACACCAAAGCAAAAACCAGAATACCCCATACACTATTGAAGGACCTCCCAAATATGCTTTTAAAAAATGACAGTGCCTCTGGGTGTGGCTGGGAACTGGATGGGGAGTTGCATGCTCCATCAGCCTTGCCATGGCCTTTAGGCAAGTTACAAGCCTTCAAGTTACAGGTGGAATATTGACCACACTCAGGCCTGAGGCTGTTTCAAAGTCACAGTTTCTCTGTCCCTACAGAGAAAGATGGAGGACTGGGGGCATTTCTGTGTCTCTGCCTTGTAATGGGGAGCCGTGTTTGAGCACAGCTAAGCAAGCCCAGAGACCAGAAGCAGAGCACCTAGACCACAGAGTGTCTGCTCACAGTGAAGGCTCTGGCTCAGCAGTAAAGGAGGGGAGCCAAGGGTGTGCCATCCAACCAGGAGACCCTCCCTGGAACACCACTCTCCTAGCGCCTATTTTGGACTTACTTCCCAAACTTTCTGATGTGGCTGTGCTCAAGACAGGAGCCAGCGCTCTGCAGACCAGGAAGCTAATACAATGTCAAACATGAAAGGTACATGTACACTCTCCAATGGTCACACTGTGTCCATCTGTCCCTGGCACCCAGCTGTTGGGAAGAATAACCTGGGTGCCAAGGTCAAAGGAAGCAGTAGAGAGCCACTTTTGATATGATCAGTGTCTGCATGAGGAGTTTCCTGGAATGACACAGGGAGGGTGGCCTTTGAGAGCTGTGAGGTTAGAGCATCCTGCAAGTGCGCTGGATGCAGTTGCACATCTGAGCCCAGATAAGGGCTTGTGCCGTGTTGGAGTGCTCCCTAAGTGCATGAATGCTGCCAGAAGCATGTAGGTAGCAGCAAGGCATTGTGAGCTGCAGGGTCCTAGCTGAAAATGTCTGGAGGCTTTGCAAGGGCCACCGTGGGGCTCAAAAGCCAATGGGTTGCACTGATCTGGGAGCCATGTTCACAGCATGCTTGGGACCCTTTCTGGCAGTCCCTCTGCTGATTCCTGCACCTTCCCCTAATTGACTATACCAGAAGCATGGAAGCCATCATACTTGCTAACCCAGGTTCCCCTACCTCAAGGGTCTAGCCTACCTCATGGCACCAAGTCCTCCATCACCACTCTCTACATCTGTGGCTACTGCTGTGCCTGGCTGCTGGGACCCGTGAAGACTCTTCCCTGATCACCTGTCCCCAGCTCACCCCCTCAGTCTTCAAACTCTGGGAGAGAACCGCCCAAGAGAGGGTGACCAGCTCCCTACTTTGTTTTCATTCCTTCTTGCTCCAGACTTTTGGAACTGGCCCTTGAAGGCCTATACAATCCTCCCCATCCATACCTCTGACCAGATCTCTTCCCACTGGGTTCTCCACCCACAGGCCTGTGGGCCATAAGAGCTCAGCTCTCCAGTTCCAACTCCCATTGCTCCACCCCCTTGAGTATCCAGCAAACTCCAATTACATCTCAGAGCCTCTATAGTAACACCTCCTCCTGGAAGCCTTCCCCAGAAAGGTTTGACCTTCCCATAAAGGTCAAACAGTGAACCTCCTACCTTTAGGCCACAGCAACAGTGCCCCCACTAGAGCTTCCTGACTGTGTGTAGGTCAGACACCTCTGATGGTCATAGGTGCAAGGCCTACTCTAAAGAGCATGCACAGAGACAACTGGTGTGGTAAGCGTTGTCTAAAGTCTGGCTGGCTTCTGGCAAGTTCCACAGAGGCCAGAGCTGCTGCTGCTGCCACTAGTGGGCTCACCTTTGGTTAGGGAAGGGCCATCCACTGCAAGGAGCGGGCAAGAATGGAACTACTCATCTCAGAGCTCCAAGACCTAAGTGCTGCCAACCCGCCAGATCTGGGCAGGCTGGTAAGATCTCAGGTACCTCTCACATACAAGCCCCTTCTACCTCAGTGGGGCACACTGCAAACTGCCAGTCTGTCCTCTGCCTCTGCGGTGAATTCAGCTGACAGGGAGAGGGCTTCCGAGCCTTCCTGGTACCTGGTCTTAAAGCTCAACTCTGCTTGGCTCTGCACCCTCCCCCCACTGCCCACACTGAGGCTGCTGACACTCCACCCCTGCCCCCAGACCACTGTCTCAATGAGAGTGTAAGGAACATGGGCAGGAGGAAGGTCTGTGGGAGGAGAAAACAGGGGTGGCAGAGACCCAACCATGGTTCTGGGGTAGTGTGTCTTCCCCTGGAGGGAGGGGCCTCCATCCATGGTTCCACCAAATTCTTCTTGTCCAGTAGACAGGGGACAGGTCCTGTTCTCCCTGAGACCATCACTGTTCCTGTCACCATGGCAGCCAGGCAGGGTCAAACAGGCTGCTGGTTTTACAGGTGAGGCCTGGGACTGGGGAGACCCTCACAGTCCCAGCACCCAAGACAAGGGTGGAAGGTACCCTCGCCCTGTCTCACTGACCTATTTGCCTTCCCTAGCTGGGCTCTGAGTGCCCCCAGATACCTCTGCACAAGTTGCTGGAGGTGGGGACTCACCAACTCAGCCCCAGGGTTTATGAGGTCACAAGATCACCACCCTGAAGAGTACAAGGTGCTTTGAGCCTTGTCCTCAATCTATGCAGGTTCCTGATGCATGCAGTACAGCTGGAATATTAAAGTGTCCCAGGTCCAGGCCCATCTGGGGTTTCTGAAAGTGAGCTCTGGATTAAGGAAGCAGGCAGATGAGCCGCCCAGAGTGTGAAACCGGAACCTGGAATGGTTCGGAGCTGTGCCTTCCGTCTGCCTGAATAGCCACTCCCTGACACCAGGCTAAACGGAAGAGGACCTGGATTAATCCAGGTCCACAATTATCTCAATTGCCTCTTGGCTTCTCGGCTTGGCACTCTCTCCCTCGGCTCTCTGCCAGGACGGTATTGTGTTCCAAGGGAAAATACTTTTCATTTTTCTACAATTTCCGTTTAAAAAGTTCCAAATGTTCAGCCATATGATGTGAAACCAAACTTCAAGAAAATCCTACGGGGGTTTTTGACGGTGGAGAGAACGTGGGGTCTGACACACTGACCCCAAGGCGGAGAGGATCTAGTTTCAAGTCTTTCTTCTCCAAGTCCTCGCCACTCCCAGGGAGGCAGTACAGGCCCCCTCCTCCAGGATGGGGGGGCAGTCAGTGAGGCAGCCTGGCCTCCCTCCTCAGGGATTTGTCCTCATGTGTGGGTTGTCCAGAGACATGCAGGGAAGTGAGAAGCCAGGAGACATGGATTTTGGCTCAGCTCTGTCAGCTTTGGGAACCTGGCATTTGTGAGACCCAATAACCCGGCTGAGTCAGTTCTCTTAGTTGCTTGATTAACTCTGCCAGCTCCTCAAAATCCCTAGAGGGGAGCTCTTCTTTCCATTAAACTCAAACCCAGAGGGCTGAACAAGCTACTGGGGGACACAGAAGGCAGGTGTATGGTTGGAGTCATGTGACAGGAATCTGTCACATTGATTAGCCAGTAGGTGACCCCTCACTGTGAGGGATCCTGACCCCTCTACAGACCCAGCTGAAAAACACCAAGTTTCTGTAGTTAAATGCATTAGGCTCTCTTGACCTAGCAGAAGGGAGACAGAGGGTCTGCCTGGGTCCTCCTGCCCACTGCCTGCCTGGTGCAGCCTACAGGTCTAACCCTGGGCATGGGGGATGGGCTCAAAGCCCAGCCACCCACCTCTCTCAAGTTGCTCACGTGGGAACAGTTGGTGATCCATGAAGATGTTCAAAAACAAGGGCTGGAGAGGTGACTCTGAGGTTAAGAGCACTGGCTGCTCTTCCAGAGTGGCTGGGTTCAAATCCTAGCACCAACATGGTAGCTTACAATCCACTGAAACTCCAGTCCCAGGGAATCCATGGATCCTTGGATCTCCTGAGGCAGGAAGATCTCAAATTCAAGGACTGTCTGGACTACATACATATCAAGACCCTATTAAAAAAGGGGGGTTAAAGCTGTGGATCCTGTGAGTTCTGGTAATTACCAGCCAAGCAAGATATGCATGACCTTTATGGGGTAACCAGCCACTTTCTGATTTAATTCGATGCCTTCTCCACAGGAGAGAACTCAGAGCTGTTATTGTAAACCTGGTCAAAAGTCCATGACTGGGGATATCATGGGCTAGGGGAGAACTTACTACTGTTGCTTTGCTAATTGGGCATGTGGCCAAACTGCCTTCTAAATGCTCGTGTTTATCCCTATAGATTAGTGCTGTGCTCAGCCTCCATCAGAAGCATCTTACGACTGTGGGCAGTGGTTAACGCAAACCCGCGATTAGCCCAAATGCTGAGAAACAGTAAAGTGCTTGGCTCTAAATGGGACAGTTCTGCCACCTCCTCAAAGGCTCAGAGAGCACTGTGGAAGAGCCAGAAGATGGGTCTATGTGCAGCAAAAGCATTGTCTTAGTTGGGGTTTCTACTGCTGTGAAGAGACACTATGGCCATGATGGCAACTCTCATAAAGATAAACATTTAGCTGGGGTGGTTCACTTACAATTTAGAGGTTTAGTCTATTGTCATCATGCAGGAAGCAAGGCAGCATGAGGGCAGACATGGTGCTGGAGGAGCTGAGAATTCTTACATCTTGACCTGTAGGCTACAGGAAGTGGTCTGAGATGCTGGGTGTGACTTGAGCATATATGAGACCTCAAAGCCCGCCTCCACAGTGACACACTTCCTCCAACATGGCCATATCTACTCCAACAAAGCCACACCTCCTAATGGTGCTGCTCCCTAAGATTTTATGGAGGCAATTACATTCAAATTACCATAGATATCTTCCGGACATGCCATGCCACTGCATTCATGATCTCACAGCTGTGGTTACCTGCACAAGGCCTGTTCGAGCTGGTGTGAGCCTCTCAACACTGCATCATGGGTAAGGAGGGGGCCATAGAGGGCCACCCCTACCTGAGTGACTATTGGCAGCTTATGACTGTCAGAGAAGGTATCATTTTCCTCAGTGGAGTAGCCACTGGTAAGTCTCTCTTGCTCCAGTCACTGAACAGCCACCTATGTGAGGCAAGTGACTCTAATTAAACTCAGAGGGTCACATAGGAAAAGATGACATGATAATAGGAGGGGAGTCTGCTAGGAAGAAGAACTCCATCGGGAGTGGGAGGGGTGAAAATGACAAAACTCATTATAGAAATGTATCAAATGGTTTAAAGTTATGTAATTGAGGGCGCTGGTATAGCTCTGTGGTGAGATGCTAGCCTAGCACACAAAAAGGCTTTCATCCCAAGCACTGCCAAAAATAAGAGAAAAAGAAATTAAAAACAAGTAGGCCAAAGCAGTGTGTGGATAGCGTATGCTAGACTCAAAGTCCATAGATAACAGCATGCCTTCCAGTGAAGAAACTGGTCAGGATCACCATGCTGCCCAAGCCCCACCCAGGGCAGGTGCTGGCTGCAGCTCAGTCTGAGGAGTGAATGATGTCATCACTTTACATCACTTACTACAACCAGATGGGATAGGGGCTTGGGACATAGCCCAGTTAGTCTACTGTTTGCCTAGCAGTTCCATCCAGGCATGGAACTGTATGCATGCAATGCCTGCACTGGGGAGGTGAAGGCAGGAAGATCTTTGACTACATGATGAATTCAAGGGCAGACTGAGATACAAGGAACTTTGTATAATAACAGAAAGCTGGAACTGGGACCTGATCCACCCAGGCATCTAGCTTGAACGGCCAAGGTGTGGGTGACTAGCTAGGTTTGTGCATGGCTTCTTTGCCTGAACTTAGGCAGCCAAGTATTCGTGCCCAGGGCCCCTATGGTTTTCCTGGATTCTCTGGGGCCCCCAGAGCAGGTGGGAACTCCACTGCCTCTCATCAGGCTGAAGCCTGGGAACCAGAGGCTCTGTTCATCAAGGGTCAGGACCCCATTCAGCAGAGCACACAGGCCACTCAGGCCTGCCCAAATGTGGCCATAATTCAGAGCAGGCCTGAGTGCTGGACTCTAGCTGGAGAGCCCCAAGCAGTCTTGAAGCCTGCATCAAATGAGGAGCATGCTCCCAGCACTAGGCCATGGCAGACCAAAGAAATTCCAGACTCTCTGGGTGGATTTCCAAGCTTCTAACCAGCCATCCCACCCACTGTTGCTTCCATCCAGAACAGGAGCAGCTGAGAAGCATGCCTCCAATATTCCTTCCTGCACAGAGGGTTCATTGCCTCATAGGACTATCACAATTACTGTCACCTCCATCCCTCCTAAAATTCAGGTAAAAAGTGGCTTTCCCTGGCAGTCCCAACATATGCTCAGGGACACACCCACCAGGACATGTGTGTTGATGGCCCCAGGGTCTAGTATCCTTTCCCTTGGGGAACACAGCCTGGCTCCCACTGTTGCCTCACTCAGTGTGAAGGATCTACCCAGGTACCACAAAATCACTCTCAACTCCCAAGTGACTTTGAGGCACCCAGAGGAGCCCGTGAATGGCCCCTCTATGTAGCCATAAGCCATATCCGACTCTGACCTCATATACACATGCCACTGCCGCCCCCACAGGGCTTATGGGCTTGAGCTCCAACTCAGAAGGTGAAAAGCTGTTCCTACCATACCTGTGAGGAAACAGCTCAAAGGGAGCCAGTGACTGGCCAGGGCGCATGGAGCAGGTGGGCACCCCACTGCCTCTTGTCAGGCTGAAGCCTGGGGACTAGGGACTCTTTCACCAAGGGTCAGGATAGACCCTGAGTCCAAGTGTGGGACCCAAGGCAGCCACAGGGTTTTCACAGGCCTCAGTTTCCTTGTAGGGATGTGACAACAGTTAGAACACAAGGTCACAGAGGTCTCTGCCGTCTCCAATAGGCAGAATGGAAGGACTCCCAGCTCATGGTGATGAGGTGACTGGGGTCTAAAAGAAAGTCAGGAGACAGTCGTTTGCTGCAACCTGACCTATGCCCACAAGAGTGAACAGCCCACCACATGTAAATGCGGGCATCAGTCACTCTCAGATTCAGTTTTTAATAAACACCTACTACGCACTGGGCACCGTGCCCACTAGAGGTCCCACATCACCCTGCTGCCTCTTCTCAGCTGACACCTCCCTTGGAGCACTGGCCAGAAAGTATTAAGAAGTTGCCTCAGGAAGCCCCAGCTTAGTTCTGGAATGTTCCCCCAGCTGAGAAGGAGAGGCCAAAGAAGGAGAGAAGGACCAATTATGTGCTGCTCTGCGCTGAGATGAAAGGCACTTTCTGTGGCTGCTCTCTGTCCTGTTTGGGCTGTCAGCAGCAATTTGCCGAGGAAGGCTGCTGCCCTGACCTGTTTTTTAGGACTTCAGAATCGTCCTCAGTCAAGAGGTGACCAGCCAGCATCTTCCTCATGACGATCTCCCATTGCACCTCACCCTAAAAACTTGGGAGTACTGATTGGAACAAAATTTGGGGCCGTCTCCCGCTAATGGCGTCTGAGCTTAGAATGATGGCGAGTTAGCATGGCTTTAATCTGCTGTTGGCTGTGGCCATCCGCGCTGAATGGTTGATTGTTACTAAATTCTAATTGGTTCTGGGTCACTCCCTTCCAAACAGCCGCTGCCTTCTGTTCATTTTTTCAATTAAATCTTAACAATTCACATCTGACAAAACTCAAAAATCTTGTCAAAAATGGTTCTGATTTGTATGGTAAAAAGCATATGGGCAAGCTGGGCTGGAGCACAGCCGGCTGCAGCCGGCTAGCTACAGGAACTCTATGAGTTCCCCACCCATCGTAAGCAGCCTTGACTGTCAGTTTGCACCCAAGTGCTCCCCCCAGCTGTGTCTATCCTCCAGATTCAGAAATTCAAACCTTTCACATTTCCTCTCTATATGTATAGCATGAGGTGAGCTAATGTGTAAACAAAACAAAACAAAATAAAAACAAGGGGCTGGAGAGGTGGATCAGTGATGTGGGTCCCTAGGCCTGTGGTTGGGGCCGTGAGTTGGAAGCTGTAGAGACTTCCACTTCTCTGCCTTCCTCAAGCTTGGCCATCCAGTGTTCACTGCCCTTCCCCATCAGGTTGTTCACTGCTCTAAGTGTCTGGCCAAGGTTTTGGGACAGAGGTTTAGATCAACTCACTCTGCTCACTGTGTCCTGCGTGCTCTCCCAGGAGCTTCTTGCCATGGCTATGAACTGCCTCTTCCTCCTCTGTTGCTCACATCCTGGGCCTCACCTTGCACTCCATACAGAGTCCCCCACCAGTGAGTGCCTTTGTATGTACATAAGCCCTTCTCTAGCCCTCACTCTGCTTCTTGGGGTGTGTGGAGGCTATGGGCAGGCATCCCTGATATACAGTGTGCATGTGTGCGTGCACACACACTCACCCACACCTACACCCTCACCTGGCACACTGTTCCACTTTGCTACACACCAACATGCTGCTCTGCTATTTAAATCAGTGGTCATTGCCAGGTGCTTGCAAAAGCCATGGTGCCAGCCAGGTGCCCACAATGTGCAAAGGTGGTAGAGGGACTCAGGGATGTACAGACAACTGGGTCCCTACCTCAAATGTGCTGGCAGTTCTTGGGCACAGTGAGATCCCCTGAGCATCTGTACCATGTCAAAGGTTCTGAAAATTCCTGCAATTAAAGATGACAGAAAGCAGTGTGTGTGCTTCCTTGCACCATCATGTCCTGAGAATCTCTGACCATCATGTCTCTGTTTGATAATCACCATTCGTACCAGGAGGAGCAAGCCCTCTGGGCCTGAGACTTGAGGAACTCTCTGAGGTAGTGCACATCTGTGAACAGCAGTTGCTTCTATATCCATCCCACTCCTCGGGACCTGCTAAGCCCTGCAGCTTCTGCTCTGCCAGCCAGACCTCAGGGAGCCAGTCTCAGAGCCAGCCAGCTGCAATTCCCTTGCTCTCGATTGGTCTTGCTGGCCATGGTCAAGGCAGAAGGCACAGGGGGCAATCAGAAACCTGAGGAGTGGGAGCATCTGAACTCCAGGGTCTGGCCAGGGTCTTTCTAGAATATGCTACATCCTGTATACAGCTGGTACTCCATAAATGCTTTCTGAATACAAGAAAGAGCAAGTATTTCAAAGACAGGGGCATGGGAAGACATGGGCTCCTAGAAGACCTGCAGTAACTTGAAAAGGAACCCCTGGGGTTCAGGTTGAACTGTAGCTGGAGAAGCCAAAGTGTGAGTGGGACACTCAGAAGCTGTCTTGTCAGTGAGAACCTGCTCTGACCCAAGTGGATACAAAAATAGCCCCCAACAGTCCCCAATCCAAGCCTGGGCTCTCTGCTGACACAGACCAGGTCCCGCTCAATCCAGAAAGGAACCTGGGGCTCCTGTTCAACTCTGGTACTCTCATCTATGAGATGACATATGAACCCCAAGGTGCATAATATGAGATGGAGAGTCAGGGACACTGAAGGACACAATAGTGGTGGCTTTCAGGGGCTATGTCCCCAAATCAGCATAGAGTCAACAACCCTTAGCATCTCACCTCATTGGAAATAGCCTTTACCAAGAGGATCAAGTAATTCCCAGCACTAGAGAGCCCGAGGCAGGAGGACTGCTGTGAGTTGGAGATCAGCCTAGGTTACGCTATAGTGCTTTGTCTCAAAAACACAAAACAAAATTTTTTTAAAAAAAAAAAAAAGAAAAAAGAAAACCAACAACCCAGAAGTGACCAGCTGACAGGGGAGCCATGGTGAGGAGGGCCTCTGCTGGACCTGGAGACTTCAGGAAGTGGAAACAGGGTATGGACACAGCTCCAGGAGGTAAGGGAAATGACTGTCAGCCTTATTTCTAAGGGAGCTGTCCGCAGCTGTCAGTCCCACAGCCACCCCGAGACACTGACTTAGCCTATGTCACCTTATTTACCAGGACTCCTGGATCCAGGATTTCACTCATCATTCATCACTGACCCGCCCCTTGGAGATTTTCTTGGATTCCCACTCTCTCTGGCTCCAGTTTTACTGGCTTGGATAGGAAGAAGTGGGGGGCCCTGATAAGGGGATCCCGGGCATGACAGTCCCTTTCTTGGAAGCTATTGATGGTGTAATATGCAGCTCATCACAGTCTCGCTCTCAGCTGATTGTCACCAGATGAGGGTCCCAGCCCTGGTTTCCTATACCATGAGATAGGTGAGTGGCCCCTTAGGGGTTACCCCAACTCTTGTAGAGTCCTGGTCTTTCTAGGCCTCCTTGGCCCATAGTCCACCCTCCCTCCACCTTCCAAAGCCACATATCAGGCCTGGGTGCAGTGAGGGTGTGCACAAAAGAGTGTGATAATGGTCTGCTGAATGCCTAGATATATATAGAGCTGCCTGCTCAAGGCTGGGATCCCCACCCAGTCTGCAGAGGGACAGGGCTTACTTGGGTCTCTGTTCGCCACTTGTGGCTTCACTGGGAGCCATGTTTAATAACGCACCTCAAGACCTTCATATCTTAGGCCATCAGAGTCACTCTCTGTTTGACCACACCTACCTGGAACCCCCACCTCGCACCTCATAGAGTTCTGGGCATGTCAGTAGATAACCAGCTTGGCCCTGCCCCTCTCATGAGGCACAGGCTCCTGGTCAGGGTTTTCTTAGATCTTTGCCCAGCCTCTTCAGAGTCCTACAGAGGACAAAGACCGCACTGCCCTTTCTCTGCTAGAAGCCCTGGGATGACTACACTCCTGAAAAGTTGAGCCAAGATGCCCTCCCTCCAGGCCGGTGGCTGTCCTCCACACCCAGCCCCAATTTTCAGACTCTAAGGTCCTACCCATGGCCACCACAAAACAGCTCACATATCTTGAACCTGAGCTCAGTCCTCTCCCTGGCCTGGAAGCTTCTTCAGCTCCCTGCCCCTCTAGGTGATCCTACCACCCTTCCAGTCACCATTGGCATCATCCAGTCACCCACTGGGTGCCTGTCCCTGTACCAATCCAGTGGATCTCCTTATCTCCTGCCAGGCAGGGCTCTGAGCCAGTGGCTGAAGTGGACAATGCCCACAGGTGATGGGCATTTCAGGAGGCAGGTCACACCAAAGTCCATGACCCAGGGCCTCTTCATCAGGAAGGGGTTTTCTGAGGTGGCACTCCCCTAACTCCCACCTCAGGGCCCAATGCAGGGTGCAGCATGTGCTTCCCCCTATAGGCCCCAAGGTCTCAGATGAGGAAACTGAGGCTTGCATTAGTTGGGCCGGCAACGGAGAAGCCAGTATTATCTGGAGTCTGTCCCCAGCTCACCTCTGCCTGTGCAAGGACTGGGCTCCATCTGAAGGGGGATGGGTCCTGGTAGAGAAACGCTGGGAACTATGAAAGCTGTGCTCCTTCACTCCCTAGGCTCCTTCCACAGCCCCATTCAGGGACAGCAGGAGGGTGTCTCCAGCAGTGAGTACCACACCCATTATCTGTGGTCCACTGGGGTCCTGTGGCATCAGCCATGCTCTCTTGGCCACAGCTGTCCACACAGCAGTCACCCTAGATCCTCAGACCCTACAGACCCTGCAGACAAGTCCTGTAGTGTGAATGTGGCTTTGATGGGTCCCTTCTGTAGCTACGGAGCAGTGATCAGCAATGGGTCCCTGGATTCCTGGTTGGAGAATTCTCTGAGGACCAGCTCCAGGATACAGATATCATGAGCAAGATGATACAGGGCCTCTGAAGCTCCTTGAAGGCCACCTGGACTTCTGGTGAGGACCCCCAGAAGAAAATGGGGAGCCTTGAGGCCCTGGTTCACTGTGGGACTGCTTAAGGCCTGGCTATTCTCAGGATTCCTAGGTCTGTGCTTGTTCTCTGTGAGCCAAGGAGTCTGAGCTTCACAGCCGAGGCTGGGATCCTGCAGCTGCTTAGCAGCAGGCATCTCCCAGATTCTGGGCAGAACACCTGCATGCGCTGTGGACACACACATGTGAATACATATGGGCCAGACTACGTGTGTCAGGCAGACTTCATTTGGTTCTGAGCAAGAGCCTTAAGTTAACCAGCCAGGTGACAAACAGTAACAGAAGTCACAGATGGTCTCCCCAGGCAGGAAGCCACCCAGTGGTGGGGGTTTCAGGGGAGTTTGCCTTCCTGACCACGTGCCACAGAGCAGGTGTGACGTCATAGGCTGTACCTTTCCAGTGTCTGCTCTGTTCTGTGGCAACTAGGCACTTGCTGGCTGGACCACCCTCTTTCCACGCCCTCC
>LOJH01010495.1:6992-34363 GCA_001685095.1 Ellobius talpinus
TATATATATATATATGTCTCCCACCCTCTACATTACAAAATCAAAGGCTATAACCTCCCAGAATTTAGTTACCTGTAGTCTTCTACAGAGTTGAGCTCTCCTGGGCTTTTCTCTTGTCCATATCAGCTTATCTATTGTCATTGTTCAGGTCAAGTTTGGGTAGTTATGTTGGTGAGACTTTATGGGTATAGCTTCTTATATTACTAGGATATAAATTCTCACAGAAAACT
This sequence comes from Ellobius talpinus, assembly GCA_001685095.1. Classification (NCBI taxonomy): domain Eukaryota; kingdom Metazoa; phylum Chordata; class Mammalia; order Rodentia; family Cricetidae; genus Ellobius; species Ellobius talpinus. Next base: position 7,223 of record LOJH01010495.1, read on the forward strand.
CCTAATCCTCTACAAGTAACATAATACACATTGATTAGACTATATTTATGTATTTAGCAATATATATTTTAAAAAGAGGCCATGAATTTGAAAAAGAGTAAGGAGTGTTTGGAGGGATAAAATGAAGAGGAAAAGAGATATAATATGATAATCTTAAAAAAAGAAATAAATAATTTTTTAAAGAAGATGGCACAGAACTAATCTTATAACAGGCATCAAGTATTGGATCAGCCGAAAGCTAGCCATCCAACCAAAGATCCAGGAGAGCTGCTTATCTCCCACTGCATTCTTTGGTAGGTGCTGGATAAGGAAAACTCAAGGTTAGGTCTTGAGTTGTGATAAAGGCAAAACATCTGCAAAAAGAGGTGACTGCAAGTAAGGAAGACAAGAAATGGCAGGGAGAGGCCTCACCTCTGGCTTACTTGTGTACTGTGGACAGCATTAATAAGCAATCAAAGACACAATGTAACAGAAACCCTGGATGCAGCTTGCAGTGGTAGTAAGAGAAATCATCTCCAACCACTGCACAGTCCAAGGCTGTTTCATTCTGTTCGAGTCCTAAGGTCTAGAAAATGACATAAAACAAATCAAGGGAAAATAGGGCCTAGCTGCCTGTGGCATTTGTTGATGAACAGGGCTCTAAGTCAGTCATTGGACTGTTTTATTACTGGTCTTTAAGGCTGATGAGTCCTGCACAGACCTGCCTCACTGAATTCTCAATAAAGGGTTAGTGCTTGTCCTGCGGAATAATAAGAACCGCTAATGACACCAATTAAGAGCTGTAAATGTCATTTATACTTGTTTGTTATTTTTCAAATCAATAAGGCTGGAAAGGCACAGCAGCCTGAGATAATTTAGACTGGAGAGGTTTGTGGGGACATTTTAATGGACATATTGCAATCAAGCCTCTTGTTGACCTTTTGGAGAATGATATCCCTCAAAGGGTAAATTCTGGGATTTATTTAAAACATAACTTCCATCTAAAATAATTAAATCTAAAGGGAAGTGGAGTAATGGAAAGAGATACATATGTGTACATTTATAATTTCAGACATTGAATCCTTCATATAAATTTTGACCAATTTTACTTGAAAAAACTCTAAAGAGAATAAAAATAATTTAATAAATGCAAGGGAGGTAAATCTATATGCCAAAATGGTAATATAAACTAGAGAATGATATTTTGCTGTTGTAAGAACTTAGAAACATACGCCTTCATTAAGTTACTACCCCTTCACTGTGCCCAAGATGAATCAAGTGAGCATTTTTTCACAGGGTTGTAGCACTCATGAACATGGTGTTTACTCTGACTAGAGAGCAAATGGCCAGAACCTTGAAGATGTCTGATCATTTGCAAGAGCGGGTCAGGGGAATCATTTCTCACCAGGAGCCTAAAAATGGAAACCATTAAATGCTCTGCTGAAGAGCCTGCACACAGAAGCTGACAACCCATCTCCCAGAAGATTACAAACCTCACCATGACTAAAGAGATATTTCTCCATAGTGTTCAGAGATGGGTGTGCTTGGGAATATGCTCTTCAACTTTCTTACTGCAAAACAAGATCTTTAGAGAGTTCATAAATGGCATATAAAATGTGAAGTTGCTTGCTCTGGTTAACCCCCCTCTATATTTATTACTCTGACAGTAGATTTTCTACCTTAAAAAAGGCAAATTCAAGTAGCTAACCTTTTGAGAGGTTAATTTTTAATTACTTTTAAGTTTGATAATAAAATCAACACATAAGAAAAACTTTTTAAAATATAATTCAAGGAATTATTGTAAAGTAAACATCAATGGTCATTATATGAGAATATCTACATGACAATATTCTATTAGTTCAGAATATTCCACATAAGTAAATATATCATATCACAGTATCCTCTGGCCAGTTTCATTTTTACCATTTTGGACAAGTTGGGGATATGATAGAGCAGACTAAAAAACGTAAAACCCTAATTTAGCATTTCTAAAAAGTAAATGCAGTAGTAAAGGGAGTGTATTACATACAACAGCAGAAACAGTCTATTTATTCATAGGCCTTGCCAAGCTGACTCAGCACACATGCCGCTGTCTTGTACGGGGCTCAGCAGCACGGTGTCTACAGAAAGAGTTGCGTTTGTATTTTATCTTGTGTGTATGTGAACATGTGTATGTATTTGTTTGTTTAATATGGCATTTGCACACATGTTTGTGTGCAGGTGTGCATGCCTGTACATGTGTGGAGGGAAGAGGGAGAGATCTGGGTTTCTGCTTTGACAGCCCCTTCCTTGTTTGAGACAGCCCTTCTTGGAACCCTCAAATATGCCAATGGCCTGAGGACTCCTGTTTTCAGACCTCCATTAGTCAGGTAAGAGATACCCAAGTTTATCTTCCATCAAGGATTTTATGTGGTGTTGCAGATCCAAACCCTGTCTCTGTCATTTGTATAGCCCAAGAGAAACATTTTTTTTAAATCTCAAAGCATATTTAGATGTCTGCCTTTGAATATTGCTGTCAAATTATTTAGTACATATTTGATATTAAACTGAATGCTTTCAATTTAATTGTACGTGACTTTCTTTGAATTAATGCAACTATTTTATCCAAAAAAGTTCAACTTATCTCCCCTTTATGGGCCTAATCAGTCAAATATTTTTCCAAGTTTTTTTGTTTTAACAAATTTATCCAATTCACACTTGACAAATATTGTTGAAACTCTTGAACATTTTTTCATACTTTTCTCCCTTCCCTTGCCTGTAGAATATCTTCTTATTTATTCTTTCTCAGTTTATAGATGACGTTTCACCCACTCCATATTATGTAACCCGATTAACCAATTTCAAAACAACTTTGTTTCATTCATTCATGCATTCATTTGTCTAACAGATATCTGTAGTAATTCTGTTGGGTCAGACTATAGTGCAATCTCTTTTCCCACATAATATTCTACCTTAATATCTGAATGAAGCATTGAAAATTTTGCATATGTTCCTCTTGCTTCTACAGCTAGCTCAAGGGTTTATTTTCAGCAATATGTAGTGTGTTCCTTGATGGCAGGCACCTTGTTTCAGTCATTTCTGAATGCCCCTCTGTGCTTACCAATACATGCTTCACAGAATAAGTAAATGAAAGAAAAATCAAGATATATTTGTGCATGATTCCACAACAAACAACTGCTCTGTTGGAGAACTAACCACAATTGGCAGCCAAATTCTAAAATAAATAAGTAAGTTGATTGGTTTTGCTTATTACTAGTTCTCTAGATATTGCACAAAGATAGAAATTGGAGAGACTGGAGACTCGGCAGTTAAGGAACACTTCTTGCTCTTGCAGAGATCCCAAGTATGGCTTTCAGCTCACATTAGGCAGTTCACAGACAGCTGTATCTCAAGTTCCAGGGCATTTGATGCTCTGTCTGGCCTCACAACTGAATACTCCCCCACACACATGAAAATAAAGCAAAGCTCGAAAACAATTAAGTGTTTTTTCCACTTCTTTAATCTTATTTCTTTTTGTAATCAATGAATCAAGATGTGTCAATAAGTAAATAGAATCAGTGAAATATAACAATGAAATGTGGTTGAGTTTTTATTATTGATACTTTTCAGCAAAGGTGTTAATGAGTTATTTGTGTCTGTTTCTGGCAGAGACAAATCTCAATGCAAGGTGCATAATGTTCTTTAATATAATTTTCTCTGTGAGGATAAGGTGGTATAAATGTCTTCCATGAGCCAACTCGTGCATGCATCTACATCAATCTAACTGAGATCCTAGTGTGTGAGGGATATGACGGTAATTAGTTACAACTACATGTTAATGAACTTGCCAACTAGGGGAAAGGAGGCTTCAAGTCAACTCACTGTTGTTCATAACACCTATTATCCTCTCAGAGAGCTTTCTCCTAGTTATTCCTACTTTTTTTTTCCCAGGCAACACTTTCCAAACTCATACTTTCTCTCTTCAAGAATGATATGCCAGAATGAATCTGAAAGAACGAAAAAACACCTTTGTTCTTAGAATGTTACTTTTAACCATGATGGAGTATTGACTTAAGGGAATTCATTCCTCTGTGTGGAATCTCATATTCCAGTATGTTATGTAAAGATATTTAAGGAGCACATTTCTAAAATGAATGAAAACGACTGGATTTAAGCGGCTTCTATTTCAGCCACCCGTAAACAAGTCATTGTGTCTAGGGTCTGAGGAAGCATAGAGACTTCTGCTGATTGTACTTGCTGGTCTGATCCTGACAAAGAACTCAATAAAGAAGGGATGACTCCTGTGACAGAGTGGACACTGCTATTCACAGCATTTCTCTTTTGAAAGACATTTCCGAATGCTCCCTATGTGTGAGAAGTCAGAGAGTCACTAGTCAACAATATTCTCTGTTCATAGGATTTCTGTGACTCTTCCCTTACAACTATCTGATGCTGGTCTCAGAATATCTCTTTTCTAGTGGGAAAAGTTACTTCAAGATCAGAGAGTTCTTGAACCCAAGTCTCAAGCCTGCTGGGGATGAGGACAGGGGATAGTAGGAGACCTTACCTAGAGACAACAGTTGCTACATAGGAACACACATGGTATGCTTCCAAAACTCCAAAAGAAGCCAGAGGGTTTTAATGTGAAATATCCCATTTCAAATATTAACTTAAAAGTATCAGCAAACTGTGTCTGTGAACTGTAAGCATCTGGAAAGAATGAATATGCTGGCTGTGATTCCCAGTCTAATCTGTCACATGATAGGTTCTCTATTCTGCTTGTTGTGCTTCTTATAACACGGTCTAGCTTCTTCCTTCCCATGCTTCCTCTGTCCGGTCCCTCCAATACCATAGGTTCTGTTTCCTTGCCTGAGCACAGAGGAGTGATCTCCTAACTGATGCGAGAAAATCCCTAAATTAAAGCCCCTGATCTCTGGATGTTGATTTCTTTTAGATAAAAATTCAGATACCCTAAGAAAGAAGTGTTGACCATTTCTTCCTGCTTGTTGTGTAATAAGCAGATCCTTGTCAATTCAATGTTAAAAAATAATAAAAGTATTCCAGGAGCCATTTATGACACAAATTAGAATTTTGTTTCTGGAAGGCTTGCCTATACTAACTGAATAAGCAGCAATTTTTCTTATTCTAATACCCTTAATGAGATTTATAGACTCTTTAGAGTGTTTTATGCTGATTAGGGACTTATAATACATCACACACTAATAAAATATCCCCACTACCCAACTTGTGCTTCTGCATGCTTTATTTCAGTGAATAATGAATCTTAAATAATGTTGGGAACATGTTATCTAGGATGTTCCCAAGAAATATGGAATGATGATCCATCAGGAAACATTAATAAAGATATAAACAGACAGAGTTGGTGACCAAGGAAATCTGATTCATTGGGCTGTAAACTATTAAAGAATTTGGGTTGTGAATGCCTCCTATAAAAATGGATTTCAAAAACAATGGTTTATTCATTTTCATTTTTGAATTTCCTTTCTATGAGTTTTAGCTTGTGTAAATGTTTTAAAATTGAAGGTAATCATCATGCCATGTTCTCAATCCCAGCGTAAAGAAATTTACTCCACATAGCTTTCTTTTCACATGACAGCCATTTTCATGGTTATAGCTAATTAGCTTCCTTCCAGCATTAGATATAGAGGATATTTAAGCAACGTAAACTAGCTGTCATCCAGCAGCATCATAATCAAAATGGCATAAAATTTGCCATAAAACCTGCAGCTAATAACATTTATAAGGCACCTTATCTCATAAGGATAGTGGAGATGCTCAGACACTGCATATCACAAAGCATCCCCAGGGAAGCAGTTCAGCTTCTAATGACAGTGCATGAGTTTACTCCAAGAGCTTTTATGCACCTGTCTAGGCCAGGGGCATCCCAATCAGAGAGACAAAGCCTGGGGTCCATGCATCAGCAGTCTGGTTACCTCTTCCCTGACCACTCAGGCTTCTCCCTGTCTTCAAGTCATGATCATTATGACTCTGGATTCAAATCATGTTTTAGATGAATGTACATATACCCTATTCTCTACCTAAAAAACTTGAATCCTTTTACCTCCATGTCCTACTCCTTTACATTTCTGATCATTCTAAATTCATACTTTCTCAGATCTTTTCTTGGGATTGGTTCTGGATAATTCTGACTCAAGTCAGACTTTAATTTTAAGCCAGTATTATTTTCATGAACTCTGAAGCTATTACTTGCCCTGGCCATCTTGTCTTGTCTTAAAATTGGTATCTTAGAAGCTCGGTCCTATGTTATCACAAAAAATATTGATAATTCTATTGGGAAATGTGTTTTTCCTTTCAGCATGTATGGAAAGGACACCCATGTGGATTGACTATGTTTCCACCCACAGCTCAATGTATTCATGGGATTCTTGGCTTCATAACACACAGAACTAGGTCCTGCTTCTGTTGTCTTGAGAAATCATTTTAAAAAGTACAAAGTCTAAAGTTTGACTGAAATTGAACAATATGCAACATTCTTTTCTCAGTTTATTATGATTTCCATTACTGACTGAGCTAATCGTCATCAGCTACTTGACTCTTGAAGTAAAACACCTTTCTTGCACAAATATTTCAAGTTTGATTTAATACTAATTGTCTAACCTTCCTACCTAATAGCCTAGGTAGATGTAGTTGCTTTCTTGGAATCTTTCTTCTTAGAGACTCTAACTTGAGATGTCTGCCTTCATTCACGCTCTTTGGTTTGACTAACACCATTTCCTCCTCTCATCCCAAAATTTTCATTGTGCCTCTGTATACAGATGCTTCATTTTTTCATATGACAATACAACTATAAAGAATATATCATTTTATATAGTATATATGATATAAGATATGTGAAGTAATAAGTAATGTACTACTTTATGTCTAAATTGTGCTGTAAAATACTATAATGTGATCCTTAGAGAGACAGAAACAAAAGTAATTCATAAAAATGAATTGGTGATGCTTTAGATCATAGAATGTACAGCCTAGAGTAGCAGAAAAGCACCTTACCTTTTATTCCATCTTTGTTAAGGGGTCTGCTTGTGTGTTCTTGGTTAAGGATTATTGTAGCAAAAGTCAGGAATGGACTTTGGAGGAGATCGCATTAAAACATGGCAGGCAGATATCTTCAACAACTCCGTACACGACTTAAAACTTCCTATAATGTTTTAGATAGATAGAATTGTTTGATTAAGTGTCCCTAGTCGGTTTCTTTCTCTGTCTCCCTCTCTCTCTCCCTTCTATGTCTCTCTCTCACACACACACCCACCCACACACACTCCAAAATGTTACATGTTCATCCCATATACAGTTACTATTATGTGTGTTTCAAGGACTCAGTGTTTGATAATGAGCAACTTACTGGCATGCCCTTCCTTGAGAAAGAGCACCTCTACTGCTAAGAAGTTTTCTTAGTTACCTATAATGCTTTGTGTAAGGTTGAGGCTTCATGGCCTTTCCCCCAACCAGTTTTGCATGTCTGTTTGTATCATCCTTTTCCAGGTCACTTCTGGATGATCATATTGAGGAGAGCTTGCTGGTGTAGCTTCCGATCTTACAAGGAAAACAATTTTAGAGGAAAACCCCCTAATCCCCTGGCTTTTGCATTTCCTCTGCCACTTCTTCAACATTGTTCCCTGAGCCTTAGATGTGAGAGTGTTGCATCCAATGGGAGTTGACTCCAAGTATCTGCATTTTGATTGGTTATGATTTTCTGTACTGGGACCTGTCTGTTGTTTTGTTCCCTTAACTTTATTTTAAATGTGTTTTCACTATTCTCACTGTACAAGTAAGGATAATACATGGCGGCATGCCTGGTGATAATAAGATTACTAGAAAAATAAAGCAAAAGTAGATAAAGATAGCTGTCAAATGAGCCATGGTGAACACACCTATGATGCTAGTCACTCCAAAGACTAAGGAAGAGGAGTACAAAGAGAAGATGAATCTGTACAGACAGCTCAGAAGTGAAGAGGGTTTACTGCTGTTGCAGAGGTCCCCAGTTTCTGTCTCAACAATTATCTTTGGTGGCTTCCATCTTCCCATAACACCAGCTCCAGGGGCTTTTGTTACCCTCCATGGACATTCACATACACATGAAAAAGTTTTGAAATTTCTTTACATAAATACAAATGTAATTAAGAGGATGGAGAGAATGAATATGGAATTTATTATAAAGAAAAGTGTACAAAAAAGAAAGGAAATGAGGAGTAATCCCAAGGGAGACAATGAAAGTGGTGGTTGGTGGGTTTGTTTTGAGAGGATTATTTGTGTGACTTTGATCATCATTATCCAACCTAAATTAGATTTGAGACTACTGAATAACAGGGAATACAAAACCTAGTGAACATGGTGTCAGAAGTCGTCCAGTTGAGGCTAGGCTTCAGTGCAGGAGAAACAAATGAATGAGACAGAACTACAGTGAGGCAGGATTTACTATAGTCCAAGAAAGACCAGTAAGATCCCATGGGTTTTTGAACTGCAACAATTGAATGAAATAAAAAGCAATTTAAATTGATAACATGGGTTGTAGAGAATGGTTGGAGAATTATTCAAAAAAAAAAAGAACGGGGACACAGGGACTTGTTTTGGCCCTTGACCCTTGTTCTTGGCAAAGCTTAGAGATGAGAAGATGAGAGAGAATCCTGGAATAATGTAGAAGGGCAACTGGGAAATTCTCATCCTTGATTACAGCTGTGGTTATTGAAGATGCTACAACAGTCTCTAATCAGACACAATGACCTTTTTTTATAATCATATTTTATCTTCCCTCTTTAAACCTTAGCACAAGTCATAGGTAAGTTAGCCTGCAACTATTAAAACATTAAAAATTGTATATATGGAATAAAAGCAATCTTTAAAATAAAAACTTTAAAAAAAAACTACATGAGTATTCGGTAAGACTTTTGAAAATAGTATGAAATGTAAACACAAATTCTTTCTTGCAAAGAGTAACATCTCTCATCTCAGGCACTATACCTGGCCACACATAATGAATGCCATTCAATCCCTTCATTGTGAGGACCGCAATATCCACACACGCTGTTGAAATGCCTCCATGGTGGCTCTGATGGAAACAAACATGTTAAAACTTAATTTATTTTGTAGAAAAAAATTAGAGGGCCAAAGACTATTGTACATATCAATCTTTGAAGTGGTGATCAAGAAATTATTGAAAACTAAGTCAAAATCTAAATTTGGAAATCCAATGAGTTAAGACTGTCCAGAGTTTTCTTCTCTCTAACATACTTCAAAGGTATAATTATAAAGAAACATAACTATAAAGAATAATACTAATAAAAAACAATTTAAAGGTGCTCAAAAATGATGTCTCATCTATAATTCCAAAAGTTACTAGAAGTTTGGAAGTTCTTTGTAAAGCTCTGTATCCCAGAAGGACACTGGCTTTACCATCTAGTTATTGTTTCTGTACCTTATATGTGTGGACATGTGGAGATGTCACATTTACATCCTAGCATGTTTATTCTACAAATCTTGTGGACGGAGCTTTAGTCCTCTGAGAAAAAAAAAATTCTAAGCCCAGTATTGTGTTGTGTCCACTCTGGTCTTCAGCAAGACAGATGTTGAGTGGTCAAATGGAGGCTAGCAGCGGTAATGCAGATGACACCTAAACTTGTTAGCCTGACCGACACTATCTACAACAACAAAAAATGAAAATTATCTGTTGTTTTTCACAGCTGACGCAGGCAGCAGAGAAAATCGCCCCCATTCTATCAATATTTGTCAGAAATTATTTTACTATCCACACCTCCTAAGCTATTAAGTAGATACAACCCAGTTCTGTCTCTATGCAGGAGCCGATGTCCTTTGATGCAAGCACATACATTTTTGTGCATAGATGAGCATATTTTGGCTTAGTTCATCAAATATTTCAGAATATTTTTCAGACATATAAAACTTTTGTAGCTTTTTAAAAAATGAAATCTAATGTAAAGAAAAAGAAAATAACATGTTTTTATTCATTTACACTTCAATCAGCCATGTTGTTTAATGGAACTATTTGATATTCAAAAGCTCGTGGGCATTCTTCAGTCATACTTTGAAAAATCTTTTCCCCTCTAAACCTAATATAAAAAGTAGCATTTTGCCTTAGGCAACCTAGAGTGAATATCGTGAGAGGAGGGTGTTACTTTGCTCTGAACTTGTGAATTTTGAGCAATGTTTAAATTAAACTCTTGGAGCTCACTGTGGGTCCTCTTGGACAACTGCTTTCAGAGGCAGAGACCAAGTTCCTCTCCCACTTGGGAAGCCCAGGGGCAGATTCCTGAGGAACAACCCGTCTGCCCCCCTCTCCAGCTCTTTCTTCTAGGTGCCCACTTTCCCTCCTTTTCTTCCCACTCTCTTCCTTTACTTTTTTAACATTGAAAATTCCATTACAAAAGTTTTGATTAGAATACAATGTAGCAGGTCTCATTGTGAAATTTTTGTACACCAGTTTGGTTGGTTGTCTCCCCCACACAGCCTTCCACTTCCTGCCTCTTCACGCCCTTTGCCTCCAGTGGTCCCCTTTTTACTGCCCTACTGTGTGTGCTCTTTCATCCTCTCCATCTTTCCTTTTCCTTCAAGCCTTCTATCTTTTTACCTCTCATGGACCCTTTTATTAGCTTCTTTACCTCTACCCTTATTCACATGCAAATGAATACATATAAAAATTAGAATCTTGGATCTGATATGAGAGAGAACATGTGATATTAATTTGCTTCAGTTAATATAACACTTTTAAGTTCATATATTTTCCTGCCAGTTTCATGGCCTTGTTTTTATTTTTAGTTAAGTCAAATTCCCTTGTGTGTTTGTAGTACATTATCACAATCCTTTCTTCTTGTGACATATACACAATCCCAAAATAAATTATGCATGATTCTGCTAATTAATATCCTTTACAAAAATTTGCTTAAACATGTAAACAGATTTTCAAGGACTATTCTCTCGTGACTTAGAGAATCCTCTCCACCTGATATCGTCAGTTGTCACCAGGATAATATTAACTTGGTTTCATGATATTGATAAAGTTTGAGATTTTAATAAATACATTTTCTTTAGGTTCTCAGATAAAGAACAGACATTTCAATGTGCTTTTGAGAGAAATGCAGTGATATGGCCAGAGTAAGGGACATCATGTGAAAGTCGTGTTAGAAGAGTGTGTCTTTTCCTCCTTTCTGCTCTGTGTCTATTAGCAGGCATCCACAACATGGGTTAAACACATGCCTTACATGCCTCAGGGAAACAATGTCGAATCCTCAGAATGGCACCTTCTGACTTTCCTTTAATTTTTTGATTGTTTGTTTTTCGAGACAGGGTTTCTCTGTGTTGCTTTGGATCCTGTCCTGGAACTAGCTTTTGTAGACCAGGTTGACCTCGAACTCACAGAGATCTGCCTGCCTCTTTCTCCCGAGTGCTGGAATTAAAGGCGTGCACCATCATCTCCTGGCATTTTCTTTAAAATCTTAAGATGCTTTATAAGAGCCAGTCATTGGTACCTAGAACCTGTAACTTCTCTCGCAGACTCAAAATTGGCATATCTTACTAACTATAAGCACAGAGTGTTAAATTAGAAAAGATCAGTAGTCAAAGGTTCAGTAAATGGTGACTGAAGTTCAAATTCATGGACATCCATACTTTACAAATGCTGTGTGTGTCTGTTAACAAGCTCCATCCAATCAGAGGAACATATGAGACTTTGTCCTTGGTTATGACCATGACTCTGGTCCTGGGATGCTCTGGGACAAGTAATGCATTCTTCCTCTACAAAGACAAATACCTAAAACTGATCAGAAAAGAAAAAGAATGCAATCAGAAGACCCTACTTGGATGGATATATGCTAAGAAAATTTGCTATTTTACCTTCTCAATTAAAATAATGACTTCAGTTCAGTTCCTGCTGCACTGCAGTCCGAAGATGATTTTTGCCAAACAGAGATCTACATCTCACCTTTTAATGTTGTTTTAATACATTTTCATTTTTAATCTGTAGATAATCCTAACATAATAGACTGTGAATCAATAATTATAAATGAATTTTATTTTTTATAGTAGATTCATTAACAGACCCCAAATTTATTGAACCCATAAAAACTGCATCAGATAGTACAGATCTACAGTTTCCGACTGAATTACTAGGCATAGTGTGTATTTGCCTCTCATTGTGTGCTCCAACAAAGGACTGTATTTCCATTTTTTAATGCTTTCTTTCTTAGCATAAGACATAGCATGGATAGAAAGCAGACATTCTTTAGGATATTCAAAGGGGGCAGTAACAAGGGTGTCTGAGACTGTGGGTTAAGTTTCTGTAAACAAGGCACTTAATCCAGGGCAACATTTCTTTTTTCATGTTATTTGTCTTCAGTTTTATGAGGGTATGCCCATAATGAATCATTCTACTAGCAGAGAGAAGACAATGAGTGCAATAGTAACTTGTGAGCATTTTTTCAGTAACTGAGTTGAATAAAGGAATGTAGAGTCAAAGCTGCCCCTTCCAGTATTTGTGATCACTAACCAAACTGGGAAGGAAAGAGGAATGTGTATCATTCTCCCATCAGTACTGATAATGGTATGTACGGTTTCTCACTGTGTTTGCACAGTCTGTGACATGACGAGGGTTGTGTGAACTGTCCCTGTTTGTCTGGAAATCATTTCATCATAGAAAGCTGATAGAATTTATAATTTCTCATGAGTGTTAGGAAAATTTTGAGTTGGACACCAGGCAGCAAAAGCCATATTGTATTGCCTATGTGAAATATGGCCAGAGGCCATATTTATTATATTATCTCTGTGTGTTACCAGGAAGATGTGCATCAGTATGAATGATAAAGTAACTTGCACTTTCTCTCCATTTCTCTATAGGGATTCCTGTAAATTAGTGTAAAACATGAAAGTAATTTTGCAAAGTAGTTTCTAGATCTTTCCATATACTTTGAATTTCCTGATATTTTCTAGCTTGAAAAAGCTTATTTATGAACTGATGAGTTCTCTAAGAACTAGATGAGCTTTCAGATTGTTCAAGTGAGTTATTTCTAAAAGTAAAATAATTAGACCTAAATATGAGAAATCCTGCTTAGTCACCTTCCAAATCCAGTAGCCAGGACATGTGATTGTATGTTTCTCCACATTTGAATACATTTTAGTCCAGCTGACTAAAACATTTTCACACTGAAACAAAATGTTATATGTATGCATGTGTGTGTGTTTTTTATGTGTGTGATTTAATACATACTTCTTATTTTCTTAGGACATTAATACATTGTTAATGCCTACTCTAATTGGCAGTGTCCTACTATCATACTGTGGAAATAAAATCTAATTGTCAAATAATAAACGAAGTGTTTTACATCCTTCACAGTATGTGACTCCTGTTTATATTTTTGGTAGTAGTTTTGAATTTCTTCTTTGGATTGTAGAAACATGGTGGAAGAATGTAAGTAAATCCACTTCTATCTCTGACAAGCTATTGCTATTCCTCTGATTGCTGCTCAAATACATAGGTTCTATAAACATAGAATGTTCTTTTGTTTCTGTCCCTGAGACATGAATGACAGCCTCTGTGATAATTTGTTCCAATGCCTGGGGCTAAAAAACTTTGAACTGAACTCTCTAAAACTGTGAGCCAAAATATATTCTTCTTTTGTGAAATTGTTTCTGTTTTATATTTGGTCAGAGTGACACAAAAGTAACCAATAAATGCTTTATTAAAATCTGTGGCTTTCTTATAATGAGATAATCACTGAAGTTAAATACATTGCATGTTGAAGGTCAAATCAGTGTACAGTGTTCAGGAATTCTGTGATCTCCTTCCTAAATCAAATCTAATGCTTGAGCCCATCCAGGACCCAGTCTTTCATTAAGAGTTAGTATACCAGCCATACTGGAGAGAAGTCTATGTTAATGTCTAGGAGATGAAAGTCAAGAGATCATAGCAGCATTCAGTGCCCTGTTCAACAAACTACATGAGCGTTTCTTGGTGCCTAGTACCCAGTTCTACCATTTCATCAAATGATAGTAAGAAAGGGTGAATGCATGACAAAGAGAAGAATGAACATGTCAGCTAGAAATAGTTAATCTTCCAGAGAAAAGAATGAACAATCAAAATTATAAGAAATAAATAATTAAAGGAGGAGAGAGAAGAAAATAAAGTGTTTATTTCCAGAAATGTGGTAATAGGAGAGAGAGGGAAGAAGGCTAACAGAGAGGCAGAGAGAAGACAGAGAGAGTCTGCCCATCGGCCATAGTAAAAAGACTTCTTTTGAGGGCAATTGGCAGTTTCTATTGTTGTTGTTGTTTTAAAACATTTATATGCAGACTTGCTTCAGACTCACTTTACTTCAGAGGATTATGCTGAGTTATGCATCCTTCTGCATCCATTTCCTGAATACCAGAATAACAGCTATCGTCATGGCTGTTTTATGCAATGAGGGGGATTGAACCCAAGGTTTTCTGCCTTCTAGGCAATCCTGCAACCAAAGGAGCTATATCTTTAGCCTGGCTAGCAACATTTACTGATGAGCTGACACTTGGAGTTGAATCAAACAGGATTCTGTCTGTCCTCTAGACAATAAAAGGAAAATATGAATGGATACTTCCCCCCAAAAGAATGGGAAACACAGGAACAAGTCCAACACACCCTTTGCAGAGAACTTGCTATAATATTTTTATCTCTGGTTTTATTGAACAAGTAACTCTTAGGTTTTAGAGGAAAACTCATTCTGTTCTGGACCAGTGCATTCAAACCTATACTGAAATAGATATTGGCTTTAAAAGCATTCCATGTTAAATAATCTGAAATTTTCTGTATTTCTAACCATCTCTGAATGTATCATTTATTATTAAAAGTATAATAAAAGATGTTAGGAAAAATATGATCACCACATAGAATGGTGGAAAACAATATATTAAGGACTAGAAACAATAAATGTTTAGAACTTTTACATCACAATCAGGATAGGTACTCTTGTTTACTATCTTATAGATGGAGATACTCAAGAGTATTGAGGATGTAACAAGGACCTTGAGAGAGGTAAGAAGAAGGGCTTGAACCTGAAATGAAGAAGCTCACTCTAGAACAGAGCCTCCTGTATACTAATGAACCACTCAAACTTAAATCTGAAAACTAGAACTTCAATTACCAAACTTCAAGTATCAATATGGTCAAAATATAATGTACAAAATTCTCAATGAACTAATAAAAACAACTGACAGAATATCAACTGAACATAAAAATAAATGCATTCTGATATCCATACACACATATATGTGTGTACATTTAAATGTGTGTGTATATGTCTCTCTTAAGTCTATGGTACATACTCTTGTTGATGAGATTAATGTGTGAAGATTTTGGACATTTTTATTATTCTACTCCTTCTGCATATAGGAGCTCAAGGTGATGTTTGCAAAGGCAGCAAGCCTAATGTTGTTCTTGGTCTTTTAAATGTGCTGCAGCCAGCCATCACAGCAGTTTTATAAGACCTCACAATGTTACTGAATAAATCACCAGAACTAGGAAGAAGACATTTACACTTCACTGTTATTCAGATGATGAGGGAAAAATTTCACATTTCAAAACTACATATTTAAAAGATATAGACACCATCCTGGTATTCGGGTAGGTTAAAGAACAATATGGTCTGCACCATCACATTTTGGCTTCCAGGACAAAGACAGATACAATGCTATCAAAAAAATACTGAGTTGTGGGTAGCATTCCTGAGGTGGATTTGTACAGGAACTCTTGTGTGCTTCCTAACAAATGATCTGGGAAAGCCAACAGGACCACAGGTACAGAGATATTCTTGCGT
This sequence comes from Ellobius talpinus, assembly GCA_001685095.1. Taxonomy (NCBI): domain Eukaryota; kingdom Metazoa; phylum Chordata; class Mammalia; order Rodentia; family Cricetidae; genus Ellobius; species Ellobius talpinus. Next base: position 23,014 of record LOJH01010495.1, read on the forward strand.
GGTGGAGAAAAAGAAGCTCATGAATTTGGATAAATCAGGTGATACCCTAGGCAAGGCCTTCTGTAAAGCGGCAGAAGAGTTTGGACTTAATGTGAGAAGAAATGTGGCTGAGAAAGTTGTCTAGAGGCAGAAAGATGATAAAAGCTATGCTTGTGGAAGATTAAACTGTCAGTGCGCAGTGTGGATGCTACTTGAAAGCCTATGTATTGTTACAGTACTTTATCTTGCCTTGGGGGTGTTTTGGATATAATTTTCAATCCTCTGTCTGAATATAAAATCCCATAAGGCATAGTCCATGCTTCCAGCCAACTCCACTTCCCACACTGTTTATCCCAATTCTAATGCGTTATTTGATGCTTAGAAGATCATAAAAGCTACTTAGTAACAAGACATATTCAAATATTTTAGACTCTTCAATACAATATCAAATTCTTCTCTAGGATAAATTAAAATAAAATATTTTATCTGGGTCATATATATTAGAATTTTTTCTATAGTGCCCTTGAGAAAATATTTTAAAGAAAAGGAAGGTTGAGAGGGAAAAGAAGAGTAAAGGATGGATATTGGCTAGAGGATGGTGGGTCTTTTGGTCACAGATTTAACACTATTGAAAAGTGCTCTGATTCCTTATGCAGAGTGGTATATTGAATTTGTTAACAACAAATACTATCAGCCAAGCAGTCTACAGATAAGATGCAGTCACATAGTTCTATCATAACTCAATGAGCTCCTCACTTTCCCTGATTCCACTCCCATAGCTAGATGCAGGTCCACTCATGAAGTATGGTAGGAGTACTAAGATGTACCTCTGAGATCCATTTTGAAAATGAGTTGATAATGACTGCCCTAGTGTAGAATAAGGCAGTAATAGCTTTGTCTACTTCTGCTTGGATTGATATCATTCCTTAATTGAGAGGAGACTGAATAACAGAGTGAAGAGACTAGTCACAGAGCTGGTGCAAAAAAGAAGCAAAACTGGGGCCCAGGGCCAGAGGCTCAACTTCGTTCCCATCCCAACATCCCACATGCTAAAGTGTTTGAGATAACAGGGCTCTTGTGGTTTTCTGCTCTCCTCTACCTGAAAAACAGAAAACCAGATAACGGTGTTTCTGCTTTATTTTTATTAGAGTATATTGATTCTACATAACAAATATTATTATGATGTTTATATATTTGTATAGAATTTGGGCCGCATTCAACCCATTGTCCTTTCTTGTTCCACTGCTCCCATTCTTCTTCCCTGCTAGATGTTAAAATACCCTCATGTCCTTTCCCCTACAATGACCCAGGGAATTGTATTAGAATTGTTAAGGGAGCCCGAGTGAGGTGTTATTTGTAGGGGTGTGGCACCTTACTAGTATATGTACTATAAAGGAAACTACAAAGGAACTACCTCTCCTTCTCCCAGAAGCCACTATGCAAATGTTAATTTTAGATGTGAATATTTACAAGGTTAAAGTCTCCCAAGAATGTTTACTCACAGAATCACAAGTGCCCTGTGTTGCAAGCATCAGATTTTCACTCCTCTGTGATACTGGATTTGCATGGGGAAAATAACTCAAGGCTTGAGTGGTTGCAACTGATGCCTATTTTTGACTGAAGTGTGAGAATAGTTTATCCTTTTACTTTTGTGAGGCATTGGAGGAAATCTTTCTTCCATCTCTCATGTCATCTGCATTCACTTTTCTGCATGTGATGCTAACATTTTTGTTTCCCTGGTTTCATTAGGATCATGGTTTGCCTCTACTTAGGTAATGTCCTCTACCACCACAGTCGTACTCCAGATAACGGGAAATTCAGCCAGTGGTATAGTTTACATCACCATATCCCTTCAGTTAATGGCTGCTTTATTAGGCATCTCTAGTGAGATGATGACTCATCAGAGAGTATTAACACCTGGATTTACAGTCGCGGGGATGGTACACATTGAAGATCTTTACTAAGCTGAATTACTCAATAACATCTTAGAAACATAAATAATCAGTAAGCCTCATTTTCAAGCATAAAAGCCCAGAGTCTGTCTTGCTAATTGACCATGATGGAGTTATAATAGTGAAATACAACATGGAAAAGCTCCCTGGAAGGCTGCCTTGGGCATATAATGTCAATAAAGCAATGGAGATCCCATTTCTAGCCACAAGTTCTTATGAAGGGCTCCTACAAGGCAAGCCCATGTTTTGAGAGGCAGCTCTAGGGGGAAGTGTTTTCAATGTCTAGTTATTTCAGAGGGTTTGTTAGGAAAATCTCCCTCCATGTAATTAAATGTGAGCTTCATGGCACTTTCAAAAACACTTCTAGGATTCTCAGAATTAATTTATAGGCTTGAGTTACCCAATGAGATTAGTTAATTTGTCAAGTAAATATAAAGTAAAATAGATTAGAATAGAATCAGAATGGTTTCAAAGAATCGATTTTTTAGAACTAAACAATTTGTAACAATGCAGTCAAGATAAAGAAGAAAAAAAGTGGGGGACAGACATCAGATTAACCTGTAAGTAGGTGGTGCCTAGTTAGATCAATGCCAACAACAGTGATAATCATTTGCTTCCCAAGTGATAAATCTTTGTGATGATAAATATTTGATGTCAATGTTATGTATTACATATTGCATGAAAGAGTCTTTAGAAAACTTGGTACTGTGTACAGTGAACAGAGGCCAAGTAATCAAAGGATAGGTGAGGCAAGGTTAAGGCAGAGTAGTGTCACATATTTAAAGTGTGTCTGAAAAACAATTACAACACAACACTGTAAAGAATCAGGTATTGTTTTATCATTTTCATTTCACAGGTTATAAATTTGAAGGGGAGGAACACATTGGTGTAGATTTTAGCTTAGAGAGTAAGTTTGCAATAAGCAGGTTTACATATTTCTCTTCCCATTTCAGATCTATTCAGCAATGTGTGGTGATAATTTACATGATCTATAATCAATATCATTTTAACAAGTGTGCTCTATTCTCCATGCTAACCTTGGCAGGCTAACTGTTGAACTACTCAATCATGTGCTTAACAACATGTATTATTTATTTCTAAGAGTAATATTTATAACTCAACCTGTATTACCAGGAGCTAAAGCAACAGTCAGATCTTCAGGAGAGCACTCTTGAGAATGGTCCCACATCTCTAAATATAAAATACAGTGACACATTTCTAAGTAACACCAACAAGGGATGCAAAGGCAGCTAATTCTTCCTGTTTTCAAATAAATATTGTTACATAAATAAAAATGAGCATTCAGCTAAGGTTGCCTCTACATTTTTACCCAAATCAAGAACTTCTTTTGGTATTAAAGACTTGAATTTCCTCATGGATACAATCCTTTGTCTAAAGCTCTTGAAATAGATCTGGCCCTCACTAACTCTGTGTGTTCCAGTGAACACTATCATCATCACGGTCAGGAGGCATGTGTTCTGCCAAAGGAGCCTGCTGAGCTGCCGTGGATTTCCTTAGCTGTTTCTTCACTCAAAAATAAATAAATAAATAAATAGATAGATAAATAAATAAATAAATAAATAAAATATGAGACTTTAGTTAACAGGAAGATTTCCTCTTCTAACAACATAAAACCTTACATAGTCTTCTTTCTTTTTGCACTACTGGAAAAGAAATTAGATTATGCCTACCCAAGTTCTGAATAATCAGTCATTCCATGCCTTAAAAGGCCAGGAATGACAGCAGGCCATCCACAAAATTGTCAAACAGACCTCAGGGTCTGTCAAATTAAAAAAACAAAAGATATTTGAAAATATATAGAATCCCTTTCTATAGGACTTTGTTCGTGATCTCTCAAAAATGTTATTGCTGCATTCAGCGGAAGGTAGAGAAGGCTGGAAATCAATGAGAATAAGTTATCATCACATAAAGGAATGAAGGGACATGATTTTGAGAAGCAATAAGGGACAGGTACCAGAGGAATTTATGTGAGAGCCTTTGCAGACAGAGTAATTAATACATTGCATATGGAATCACCCGTTGAGGGATGGGATTGAAGTAATTAGTATGAAGTTTTAATAAAGGACTCAGACATGTATTTAGAGGGAAGAGAATGCTATGATGTACAATTAATAATGCCTAGGCTGGGATGAAGCACAGAGGACACAAACTCGTCCTCTGGTTTTCCCTATTCACCCATCAGCCAGTCAGCTAAGAATGTGCCTTAACGAACATTTTCTACAGCAGCCTCCCAAGAGTGGCTTGTCTGTGGAAATCAGGGAAATCTAAAAACAGCTCTGTTCTGTTTCAGAAAGGTAAATTAACCTTCTATGGAAAGCAGAGGTGTGGAGGCTTTAAAGAAACTCATTACAAGCTCGAGCACACATTTAGTGAATGGAATTGTGACTTAGAACCTCTCAGTGCCCAGGGTCCCTGGGGCCCAAGAATAACAGATAAAGAACAAACACAGACTTTCAATTAAGTGTTGTAAATGAATGACAGCATGTCTTCTCCTGCAGTGCCATTCTTAAGTGTTTTCCTGTTCAAATGAGTACCATAGGATACGAAGAGCACAGATTACAGCTGTCACTCAAACATATTTGTATGTATGGTCACCTGATTTTGAAAACCACGCCTTTAATACTCCAGTAAGAATTTCCAAGTCAGTAAGCATACTGGTGAAAACTGACTGGTGGTCAGTGTTGGTAGACACGTGTGTTTAAGCAAATTCTTAAGAACTTTAACGAGTACTATCAAAATCATCTCTTCTGTGAGTAATAGGCTCTATAAATGAAAATGCTGTGAGATTGGGGCTAACAAATTAGATTTTAGTTCCATACAAACAACTGAGCAGGAACTGAGGTCATGAAGGAAGTGAAAATTAGTCCCCTCACTTAATCTCAACAATGTTTCATGGTGTGAGTGATATTCAAGTTTTGTCACCAAAAAAGCATTTTCCAAGTTGGATCATGCAGTGATGCGTCTAACACTAAAAGAGTCATTCAGGTGTATCAGTCACTGTTGATTCAATATTTTCGTTTGATTTATTCAAAAATGCAAGGAGGTAGATACTGATAACCACATCCCACAGCCAAGCACTGCTGCTTTGAGGAACAATACTCCTAAAACAGGTTTTCAAACTGAGGATTTAGAAGAAGCAACTTCTTTTTTCTTCCCCCATCTCGTTCTTCTGCTTTTCCTCATCTTCACATTTGGGGATCCACATTCATCTATGTATCTGGGAGAAAATGCATAATTGGGAACTGGCCAAATGTACAGCATGGATTTTGTATATGGTGATAAATTATAACACATATCACATATTTGTGAAAAGAACTAGATCAATGAACTTACTCAGCACACAAAAAGAATAAGTTGAAAATTGTTTGTCTCATTGTGCTGGTCTTTAAGTTATTTCTCTGTAAGTGTGTCACCGGAGAAACGGAACTTTAATGTTTCTTAATTAGTATGTATAGACCAAAGTATAATGTACCCATTAGTTAAGCCAGGTACTCAGAACTGAAAAAAGCATACACAAAGCATTGTAAATCACGAAGTCTCATGAGAGAGACATTGCACATGAATTACCAAAGTGTATAGATGTGAGAATCAGCTTAAGAAGGTGTTAGATTTTGTTTTAAAATGTAAATAGCTAAAGAATGAATTGTACAGATTAAGAGAAAACCATAGAAATATTTATCAACTAAAACTAAATTTTAATTGTGTTCATTCAGTCACCCTTGCTTCATTAACTGAATGCTTTGAGTACAACTGGTCAAGCATTATGTGAGTATGACATAAGGCTGAAGAACCAATGAGCCTGTCCTTACTAAGCATACTGATGAGTACAATGAGAAAAATCATAGGTAATACTATAAAAAAAGAAAGGTGCAGGGAGAAACTTCAGGAAAATGAGGCAGTTCTAGAAAAATGTGAACTATGTGATGTTAGAAACAGTTTTTATGCTCATTTCTTAATACAAACAGAGAAAGACAGTTGATGAAGAAATAGAGAATGCATATTCGTTAATGCATGTCTGCCAAGGCCTTGGAGGAGGAAAGAAATTTCCTTTTCTTAAGGAGTGCCAGAAAGCTATTTGACCAGAACATAGAGAAGGATGGGGAAAGTGGGTGAAAGGGCTATGAGCCAAGCCAGGTAACTGGACCAGCATACTATATAGGAGAGAATTGCTGTGACCTGTTTTGTAGAAATTTTGGTGAAAGTCTGAAAGTAGTGAAGAGTCAGTTAAAAATTAGAGAAAACAGTAAAGCAGGCACTTTGGAATTTATTCAAAGTATTTTTGGAACTGCCATCCAGGAATGGCATGGAAAGAGAAAAGGCAGATCATTTCAAATACTCTTGATTTTACAATAAGCATATTAACTGGATAGTCTTTCTAGAATTGATAGGTGGGTGTAGTTAGTGGATTTCTTTCTCTTGAGCAAACACATCCTTTTCTTTGTACTAAGACTCTATGAGCTAAGAAAGTCATTAGTTTAAGTTAATAAATGGAAACATTTGTCAAAACTTTTTGATTTTACCCAGGAATCCAGGTCTGTTTTTAGGCTTCCTAGACTCATAGAAACAGTCAACACCGAGTGGACTTAGCCCCAGTTCTCACTGACATGGAACCTGTCACCTGCATCTGGCAGACAAGACTGTGGTAATTTAGAAGGCAAAAAAAGGAAATCCAAGGACACAATATAGAAAGAGTCACATGACAGCCACAGGGACTTGCATTCCCATGGAGGCCCAGAGGAGGCAAGTGAATAAATTTGATGAAAGAAACCCCTCAAGGCTGTTACAAACCTATAAGAAGGCTGACTGCTGGGAAAGGGAAGCACACAGAATTCATCACGGCCTGGGCCATGCTCCAAGAGTCTAGGTATGTGAAACATCCCTCTGTTGAGCAGGAATGTGTTGTCCAGAGTAGCAAATATGTTTATTTCCACCTATAAGAACACCTTCTTTACACTCTGTTCAGCAATTTGTTCAAGCACCCATTTTATGCTGTGGGCTGGGTGACAAAGATGTAGAAAGCTAAGCCATGTTCCTTTAGGCTTTGAAATATGAACAAGACACACCTCCCACCCCCAAAGGGATGAGAGGGACTTCAATGATGTCATTGCCCAAATGCCTTTTCCCTCTACTGTGCCTGTGCTCTTTCCACTTTTGGGCTCTCAGTCTCTACCCAAGGAAGCACAAAATAACAAGCCGAAGGCCGTCTCCTTCCGCATATAAAACTTCTACAAAAAACAAGGAAGAGACCATGTGAATTAAGTGTATTTCTAAATGTCATACAAAAAGAAAAAAAATAAAAACACTAAATCAAGCATAAACGTTAAACCTTGTCAGTGCAAATTCCCTGTGATGTTTTCCTTCCTGATATGTAATAAAGCTCAGCTTAGTAATTCTAGCACAGGAACTCAAACTTCAGTGTCTTTTTCCTATTTCTAATTAGCCAGTTTTAGGAAATCAGGCTTCAGCAGGCATTAGGATTTCTACTGTATTTCCTCCTCACATTCTCTCATTAATGAAATACCAATATCTCCATACACTAAAACTTCCAACCTGCTCTGGCATAGTCTGGGCCTCTGAAAGTTTGGATCCTTGTCTCAACCTCTGACTGCTTCATTGGTATCAGCTCCACACTATGCAATCTTCACAGAGACCCAGAGCTCTCTGTGAACTCCATGAAAGCCTTCCCTTCAGTTCAAATGTCAGGAGGCAGCAGGTTGGTGCTGTAGCTGAGTTGTCAGGAAACAAACTAACTAATGTCAAGAAATAAATGTGCATTGGCCACAGATATACACAAAGAGAAAGAACCTACTGGAAGGATGGTTGTGAAGGTGAGCTTGGAGCTGATGTAGCCTGGTCATACTGAGCTCAAGATGCTTTGGAGTCCTTTTTTATTTGGAGGAAAGCAGATAGCAGAGCACACAGCCCCCTCCTAAGGGACCTCAGTGAGCTTAGTTATAGATGATGCCTTATCTCTCTCACAAATGCAGGTAGTGTGTCAGGGAGTGGAACTTTTTTAAGAAGTTATTTCCTTCAGAGGGGAGAGCTCCCAAATTCAGGGTGGTCCATGTTTCACTATAGCTTAATCTAACATTCAGCTTTCCTGCTATTGAGGAATCAGCAGAATGACTGTTGCTAGTCAGAGAGATTTCTGTCTCCAGTCACTTCATTGTGGCCCTTCTGAAGGTGAATAAAGCCTTTCATTTGAGTGCTGAGGGGAATGAAGAAAAGAGCAAAGGGATACGATTTCTTCACTGGATGAGTGAAGCAGGGTTTGTCTTATAGCATGGCCTACAATGGAAGCATTCTGCTGGGTTAAGATCACATGGGCTGATCAAGGACACTCTACAGACTGATGAAGAGTGATGAAGCTTCCATGAGGTTAAGAGCAGATGACTCTCGGGGCACCTGAAAATAAAATGAAAATATGTATGCACTGGCAATGCTGAAACATGCATAGACAACTCGTATATGGTGGTTCTGTTGAACTTGTCCATATTGGGTTTCATGGTCTAAGTTGATGAGGACGACTAAGTCTCTTCCTCATCAGGGCACCTGTGATAGCAGGAATAACTGCCCACAAAGAAAACCAGCATGTATGTGCTCCACAGTTTAAACTCATTGTCACAGACTATTTTTTTAATATTACAAAATACTAATAGCAATTTGTTATGGTTTTTTAAATATAAACAATTAACAGATTTAGCATTAATAGTTCTAAAACCTTTTAAAATTTATGAGCTCCAGATGTTTTGATAATTTCTGTGTTCCAAGATACTCTTTCATTTGGAAGTTGGGCTTGGATGAACAGGACAGGAGCCTTTAGTATATTCTCAGAACAAGGGAAAGGAAAGTCGTTGGAAAGAATGCATCGGGCTTCTCAGTGGAAATGGGCAGACAAAAACTCACAATGAAGGAGTAGATGGTGGCTCCCAGTAGGGACAGGAAGATAACTCTGTAGTAACAAGTTTGACTGCCAGCTGTATGCAGTTTTTCATGAAAACTTTCAGGTTTGTTCGTTTAATCTACAGAGCGACTCAGGTTAAGAGCAACAAATGACAGAGGCCAAGTGTCATTCCTGGATATGAAGTGGGAAGAACCTAAGGCGTGACCATTCTGGACAGCAGACATTACTATAAAAACATCCTGTAACTTCTGTTGGGGGAGATAGGCTGAAGATTCCCTGTGGATTCCTTGTGGATGGACTTGTGGACATTCATTCCTGAGCTCAGTTGTCAAAGGACCTGACACAGTTCAATACATAACCAAATCTGTAGTCTCTAGGCTTGTGGCTTCCTTCATTAGGCACATAGAGTAGAACAAGAAAGCAGAGATTTGAGATCCATACCACAGCGAAACCTAAAGCATCCAGAACTAAGGATGCCTGGAAGTGACAACTTCCTTCTCTTGTTCTTACTTCCTGGTCATACCCAAATATTTAAGAAACACTGTTTCAGAGTTTATCATTTGTGTGTTATTTTATGATTTTAGTCTAGGTGTATGCATGCGTATCTGTGTGAGTGCATCTATGTGTATATACGAACATATGTGGGGAGGATTATGCAGACTTTGGAGTATTGATTGCTTTGGGAGCCATCCAACATTTTGTCTTTTTAGACAGCAATGTTATTGAAACATGGAGTTCATGAATTTTGCTAGACTGGGTGGTCAACGAGACACAGGAATCCTCCTGTCTCTGCATTTGCAGCCTAAGAATTGGAGTATATACTGCATAGGCTGGGGCTTCAAGTGGGTGCTGAGGACCAAGCTTAGGTCCTCATTCTTCCAAGGCAATCACTTTACTGATTGGGCCTTCCCTTCAAGTATCTTATTTGTATATTGTTAATTGATTTCTAATCATCAAAGGTTGTATTCCAGGTCTGTACATTACTGATATCACTGGCTATTCTATTCAGAAAGTCTTTATTGAGGAGGTTGCATACTGTGGTGAGACCTGGAAAGCTAAGTTAATTCACATTTTATCTAAATATACCCTAATGATTATGGGAACAGACAACCTGGGGAAAAACAAGCCATAATTTTATTTTAAGCAATATTTTATTAATTTTTTGAGAATTTCACACAATGTGTTTTGAATATATTCTTCCTCAGCCCACCCCATAACCACTTCCTCTTCCCTAGTATAACTTCACAACCAACTTTGACTTTTTTTTCTGATTCATTTTGTGTTATGCTTTTTAAATTTTCCTTTGATTCTCCTTTATGTTGTTCAGCTAGCCTTAAGATTGGGGCCTTTTCTGCCATCTGGCCAACTTTCCAGGAAAAGAAACAATTAAAGAAAGACCCTTACTGCCCTCACCTCTGCTAGGGTGGGATTTAATACCCACCTTCCTTCATCTGAGCTGTGACTTTTGTCATGCTGGAATTTGTGAAGGTCCTGTGACTGCTGTTACAATCTCTGGGAGTTTGCATGTGCTATTGCCTGTATATGGAGAAAATCCTTGATATTTTGATTGAGTTGTTGTTGTTTCCTTTATCGGTTTTTATTTGTTTGTTTTCTTTTCTAAGATAGGGTCCCACTTTGTAGCTCTGCTTACAGGTGGATTGGTCTCAAACTCACAGAAATCCCTTGTCTCTGATTTCATAGTGCTAGGATTAAAGGAGTGTACCACCACAACACTTTAGATCCCCTGATGTCAGCATCTAGCTCTTACAATTATTCTGCCTCATCTTTCCAAAAGTTCCCTTAGCCTTGGGTGTAGGAATATCATATAAATGACCTATTTAAGACTGAGATTTTACAGTAGCTTATTCTCTGTATGTTGACCAGGTGCCTACCCATCACCAAAAATAGTTAAAGAATTTAATCTTAGACAATTAGTTGTGTGTAAATCATTTCCAACCCAAGCCCAGATTTCTTGTCTGTTTTTTGTGCCTTATAAGGCACGAATTATGATCCCTGTCCTGAAGGAACATTAAAGGCTGAACCTGTTCCTATAATATGCACATAAATAAAATAATTATACGCATTTTCAATTACAAATTAATGCATATAAACTAACATGTACACAAACTATTGTGTATGAATTAATATGTATACCACAGTTGTGTGCAAATCAATTGAAAGTATAATGCTTCATTACATTTTCTTGAACAAAGAATGAAACAAGAGATAAGTATCTCTGCCATCCTTCTAGAACCAAAGTTATCCAGGTATCTGAGCCACATCTCAGTTTCTAGAGAATTTAATAAATAATAAGTTGTAATGACTGACAACATACATGCTTATTCTATGCCAACTGTTTTCAAAAATAACACTAAACAGTATCAAAAGTACAAGTTCTGGGGTAAAATTTAAAATCTGCTAGGAGTCAGGAAAGGAAGAACAGCTTCTTGATGGAGGAGGGTCATCTGTCTATGTGTTACTTTCATTGGTTAAT
>LOJH01010496.1:0-27370 GCA_001685095.1 Ellobius talpinus
AAATAGATCTTTCACTTCCTTGGTTAGAGTTACCCCAAGATACTTTATGTTGTGGCTATCATAAAAGGTGAAGTTTCTCTGAATTCCCCAAACAACTTTGGTATAACAGGTTTTCAAGTAGCTGGGCCTAGCATTGAAATCCTGATCCCCAGCACCTTCTTCCAAGTGCTAATCTTACAGACTTGGACCTTTAATCTGACCTGACCCAGGACTTTGGAAATTTGCAAAACAAATGCTTTCCATTCAAACACAGTACCTCCCTAGTAACAGAAGGCACTGTTTTCAGAGCTAACACTGTAATACCAGTACCACCATTGGTATATATGAAACATCTATTTTTCATGTATTTTAGCGTTTATTTGTAGCACAAATGATTAATAAAAACCTAGAGACAGATATTAGGGTTCAACCTAAAGATCAGAAAAGCAAAGTAGCCAAGCCACTAGAGAGCTCTTACCTCTAAGAAATCCTGACTGAAAAGAGAACTATTTCCTGGCTTATATTCCTCTCTAGTGCTGGGATTAAAGACATGCACCACTACCACCTGACTTCTGTGGCAAACTAGTGTGACTACTGGGATTAAAGATATGTACCACCACTACCTGGTCTGTTAGACTGACCAGTGTGGCTGTTTTTCTCTCTGATTGGCAAACAAGCTTTATTAAAATACAAGTAAATTTCACTACATTTAATTCACTACAGAAACCTTAAAGATAGTTTCATCCTTATTTTGTAGATGAGGAAGCTGAGATTCAGTGATTAGTAAGATACCCAAGGCTAAATAATTTGTGGCAAAAGTCAGATTCCTGAATCTGTCTGCTGCAGAGCACTGCATGATCATCTGACACCCACACTGTAGCAGCATGCCAAAGCTAAGGCCAAGATAAGTAGCCAGTGTAGGTTAGTAGTTAATAATTAACATATGCATGTTATCAGTTTCTCTCCTTCAGTACAAGGAGGCCTTGATCAAATGATGATCATATCATGTACATGCCTACAGTTTTGATGGTATTATTAAATGTCTGCTTAAAAAGCAGGGGGACATGAAACAGAAATAGAAAGGAAGGAGATAGAGCACTTGTATAAGGCTTAGGAAGGGTGTGGCCACCTTTAGATGGCATCTTTGAATGCAAGCCTTGAAAATAACTTCTGTGACAAATGGTATTGGATATGAATGAAGAATGATATGATCACAAAGCCACATGACATCAGAGATTATAAATTAGTCTGTCTTATTCTTTGCCCAAGATCTTGACCCATGACTAGAACACCAGGAAAGATTCTTTAACTTTTGTCACCTTTTTGTGTTCTCTATTCTGTTGAACTCTAACGAGAAATTATATAAGTCTTAAGGGGAGAAGGAATCAGGAATCATAAAAAAAAATTGATCGGGGTCAACCAGATCAGCCGCCACTGAAGAAGAGTCAAAAGACCCATCATTGATCACCTATGTGTTGGGGGAGGAGGCTTGGACTTCATCATCTGTACCAGGATGAATACATCAGTTTCTCTAGAGTTGACAGGCATCTGAGTCATATGGAAAGCATGCTACAACAGTTGCTGTTCCCTGCCCCAGAAATTATGATGCAGTAGAGTGGGTCTTAAGTGGAGCCTGGAAGTTGGCATCTTATAAGCCCCAGGTAATGCTCCTGATTCTAGAGCAAGTACCAACCATTAAGGACCACTGTTCTCTTCTCTGAGGTTGTTTCCTACCAGATGCTGTATTTTAAGACCACCATTAGCACAGAAATCAGAAGATCTGAACCATATAACTCTCTTCTAAGTGGCACCTTCAGCAAAACATCTAAGCTTTTTCTGTTGGCTCATGAGCAAATGGTTTCCTGTGGCATAGGATGAATGAGAGTCCAATCTAACTTCAGAGAAACCAATTTTGAAAAGAATAATATGCAAATTTTTAGTGTGTGGAGATTCTGTTTTGACAGAATTCTTAAGGAAAATATAGTCTACCTTTCTTTGAGAAATTTATGGGAAATACCTCGTTTTATTCTTGTTTGTAATGAACAGGATCATGGAGAACAGTTGAATCTAAGTAAACCATGAGGGGGGCCCATCCTTTTGTCATTTATTAATAAGTTAATCTTTAAAGATTTGTATTTGTGTGTTTGTGTGTGTGTATTTGAGGGTGTTGTTAGTTGTCTGATGTCAGTGTTGGGAGCAGAACTCAGATCCTCTGTAAGAGCAGCAGGTGCACTTAAATACTGAGCTAGTTATCTCTCCAGACCCTAGAAGTTATGTTTTTAAAGAATGTAAATAAAAAAGAATAATAACTTAGAACTATCTGAGCACTTGAGTCTGTGAGCCCTTTGGGGCCTTGGCACCAAAAGAGAAAAAAAGGGAAAGGGGAGACTGTTATCTGTAAAGCCTTGAAAGTAGGGAAACTCGGGGGCTTCGAGGTGTAAAGATGGGTGGACATGCCTAAGGCATGAGTCAGTTAGAGCCAGAGTATTGTTGCTGTTTCATTTGATATAAAGGACAGAGAAAAAACAAAATATTCAATTCAGTGAACCAAAGCTCCAATTGTGGCATGGGTGGGAATGCAGGCTGACCTCTTCACAGGGCCATTTCTAAACCTGAATGAAATACTCAGTGTTGAAGCTAATGCACATTAGCATACATTTCAAACCATAGTGACCCTTTTGTTCTATAGGTGAAGATGAGGATGAATTTGAGAATTTTATGCTGCCTCTCACGGTCTCCTTTGAAACAGTTTTGCAAATATTTAACAACAACTTTAAACAAGAAGAAGTGAAGGTGAGTCTGTTTCCTCCCATGAAGAAATACAAGCATTCTTCCTCAGTGCCTCAACCCAGCAGAGAAGGCGGCTGCATATCTGTTTGTGTATATGTGTGTCTCAGGCCCACGTTTCTAAGTAATATGCTTATGAGATGTACGTTAATAAAGTAAGCACTTTTCTAGTTCCAGATGCAAATGAGCTGTGAGGTCAGCAGTGGCTTAAGACAGTCCGCTCATGGTGAGATGGTGCAGATTTGTTTCAGTGATGCTCACTGTGATAGCACAGTTCTCGTGGGCAAACCACTTTAAACATTGCTGCCTCCCATCCACCCTGCTCTGTGTGTTCCGCATATCCATATAGAGACATGCACACATGGTAAAACCCTACATCTCTGAAGATTTTTTAAATAAGAATTTATATAAATCAACACTTTATTAAATGGCTAGGCATATGTGTATAAATAGGAGCCGGCCTTGAAGTGTTGCATTCTTAAACTGAACAAAGTGATTAGGATAACTGATAGCTAAATAAGGCTTTATGTGCCTGTGGGAGCCATATTAGGATTGATTTGACAAGTCAGTTCAGCTGTGGCAACAGTCATAATATCTAAGACAACATTATGTTTTATTAGTAAAATCCTTAAGTGTAGCAAGCTGTTTGTGACAAAACAGCCCCATATTTTAACGTGGGGGGATGGAAAGCAGGCGCTTTGCCAAACAGAAATAGTGTCTCCTGAAATTATACTGCATCAGAGCTATATTAAATAGATTGGCACTGGTTATTATTTTTAAGAATAATAAATGCGCTCCAGAGAAGTAGGACCCTTGTTGGTGATACCCTAGTCACATATTGTTGTTGTTTGAAATTGTGGCTTCTCTTCTCTTGCTCCTTTCCCTCCTCCCACTCTTATTCTTTCTCACACACACACACAAACACCTTGAAGCCAATTAGAAAAGACATGGCCTTTACTGATATTTATATAATTCTTCTGTGAAACAAAAATTACCTAAATGCTATACCTTTTAGTTTAAAATGGAGTTCTTGAACTAGATGTTTATCAGGATAACATAGTCATGCAATTTTAAAAAGTAAATATGATCTTAAATTTTCTTTGTTTATATGGTCTTCCTGAATTCTTTGTTCGTTCCTAGCCAAACTAACTATATTTTTTAGATGTTGTCCAAATGTTTCTGACCAGCAGAATATTTGCAGCTTTTAAGTAGCCCTTGCTGTCCCTTATCAAAAAGATTTGGTGAGGTTAAAAACTGCCATCTTTATAAAAATTTTATTTGTCTCATTTGAAGATTTCATTATATTCTAAGCCTGTTTGGATGTAATTCCATCTAGTTTGATAGAAACCATCTTCCTAGAGTCATTTTTAATGGAGTTCCAGTGATATATCCCTAAACTAGCAAGTTCTTAACGACCCTGGAAAGTGACTGCTTGATTACACTTTAACGGTATTTGCAAATAAAATCACAAGTAATTAAGGGGAAATCTCCAGGCTTTTGAGCAAGTTTGATGCATGATAACTGCCTGATTCAGCTTCATCTAGAGTAATGCTGTGTAGGCAACAGCTACTGAGATCAATAGCAACGTAATGATAGTGGCAGAATTAAGTGAGTAACCTGAGAACTGTGCCTCAGAATGCATGCAGCTGCCACGAACCAAGGCCACACAGTGCACTCCGTGCTTCCGTCCTAAATGTTCATCAAAAGACGCCCTGCAGGAAAATGGAGTTAGATGCTCTTTATTGCTGATCGTGTCTCTTGCCACATTTATCAGGGAAATTGGATTAGCAGTTGGCAGCTGCAGGTAGACAAGATTCTGCAGTGATTAAATATGCAGCTTGGCTGCATTTGTTGTGACAGACCTTTAGTAAATTCTACTGTAAGCACCATCTGTCTAATTTGTATGAAGAGAACTTGGTGCTTAAAGCTACCAATAAGGAGCGAAATCTGTTGCTTTATCATAAACAAAACTTTTGTACTAAATGCTCTTAAATGTAATTTATTAGGTTAAGGCTATTTTTCTATCATGGTGAATAAATAATACATGCAAAGGTGCTTTCAGGTACTTCATTTTACAAGTACTAGAGATGAAAACAGTTCTGTTTTGTTCTCCAATAAAGTATTTAGTATTCCAAACCACAGGAGGTGATGCTGTGAAAATATCTTTATGAAAATGCTGCAGGACTGCCATATTCATTTAATTTGCAACCCTTACCAGGATCGTCTAAATCCCTGTTTATAGATATTCTTCCAATGCAGATATTAGGACCTGTGTTGCCAAAATGAAATACTGTGAGGAAAAGAAATGCTGAAAATCCCTTATTTATAGCTTTGTTTTCTTTACTTAGTCCTAATAAAATTGAAGCGAATGTTGAATTTTTGTTTTGAGGATTTTTGTTTTGGTTTTTTTTTTCTTTCCAAAGTCAAAGGGAAAGAAAGAAACAAACAAAACAAAAATCCTAGTACTGGAGTATTATTTCAAAATGTTTCTTGCCTCCCATCCCCCGTTATTTTATCCATAGTAAAATATAGTGTGCCGTTACTGTGCATATTTCTCAATTCAGCCATGACGTCACGGGTTTTAAGAAAAATGAATGAAAACTTCTCAGAGGAAGAGGAGCAGTTAAGTAGGAACCTGCTATCTTTAGTCCCTTCGTAAAAACTCCCCGATGTTAAATTATTTAAAATCCTTGATTTTCAGCATGCGCACATTAAAAGTTTTCGCACTAAGTGCCAAATGTTGCAAACAGCACTTTAACAGAATGATTTTGCTTTGATCCCTGTAGCAGTTCCTGAATAATTTATCACAGGTTATTGCCTTAATTCTGGAGAGGGATAGAGCAATAAAGGCAGATGAAAACACTCCAGTTGAAACACCTTGGGGCCTGCTCATTCCTCTGACACGGCTCTTTTGTTGGAACTATTTAGAGGTTATTAAGATGTGTCTCCAGAATTAAGAGTATGCTGTAAGGATGAAGACAGCCATCTTAATTCTAAAGACAAAGCACAATGACCCTTCACCTTCTTTTTCTTTGTTGTTATTATATAGTAGAATTATGAGGATAATATTATAGCTGCCCCAGTAGTGCCACTACAGTAAAGGGTCTGTCAGACTTCCCATTAGAAACCCTGTTTGGGGGTCAGGGTGGAAGGAGCTGCGTTTCAGCTGTTTGCCAGCCCATCCGTCTCACACTTGGCACACAGACAACTGTTCACCATGCCGCGGACTGAAGCTCTCAGCAGTTTCTTCTTGGACTCTCCAAAAAGGAGTCCATAGGATCAGATCACTAGACCTAACCACTCCTCAAATGTACCTCAAGAAAATTATTGGAACTCATCACCTTCTAGATTTTTCGCTTTCCCAAGATTCTGGGTTATTTGCTAGCTAGTGTGAGCTCCTGCTTAAGGCTCTCTGTCTTGTTCCCGAGCTGAGTATTGAGAAAATTCTCCTGTAGCCTTGTTTATGTATCTGTGTAGATTCTATGCTGCCCTGAGAGGACTGCTACTTTTTTATTAACATAATGAATCTGTTTCTTACATTAACACTACACTTCACTGCTAGAGTGAATCTATCTAAAACTTATGCTTAGTTTGTTAAATGCTGCCTCTGCTCTAAAGTAACATTTTCAAAGAAGTAAAACATTAGTATAATTTTATGGCCACATTTTACTGTATTAAAAAGACCATAAATTTGCTTAATTAGAACCTTTGTATCAACTTGGCACCTTCAAGGAAGAAAAATTCTGACCAAATAAAAATAATCTTTTGTATAATGACATTTTATAAAAAGCCCTTTCTTTGTACAAGGCATAAAGTAAAATTCATGGTTCTTGTTCACTAATTTAGAATTGAATAATGGATATCTTATGTGTATATGGAAGCTTGAAATTACCTGACGAGTAGCCTGTATAAGTGTACATAATAAAAATAGAAATTTTCAAAAATGCTGTAATAGATTACAAAGCCAAGTAGAGTCCGTAGGATAGCATAGATGGCAGCTGGCGTGCAAGCGTTCAGAGGGTGCGCCATAGATGATGGATTCTGTTCTGGAGGCTTCAAGGAAGGAAGAAAGCTGAGAAAGACCAGGTCTATTTGGTGAGAGACAAAAAACTGAATAGTAAGCAGTTTTTAAAAAGTAATAGTAACATGAGGTAATCGTGAAGAGGCCTGGTAATTAGAGAAACGCAAGAGCTGGTCATGTTATGGGAAAAAGCTAAATGAGTCATTCTAAACAGCAAAAATTGAAATTAGGAGTGTTCATATTCAGAACTTCGGGTTCCCATCATCCTATAAATGGTTAAAAATAGAAATTGAGTAATCCCCTGGACAACATCCAGGTACATTGAGTCTCCTGTTAGGTAGGAGGAGCAGAATGTCTGACTGCTCACTGTGGTTTGGTTCATTGAAATGTCCTCTGTAATGAAGACAGTCAAAACTCATTGCCTACGTGATAACTTAGGTGTCTTACTAGACAGCTTTCCATTCATTACCAAGGTCAATCTGTAAAGATCCCAAGACCATTTTCTGGCTTAACATTTCTACTGAAGCAGTATATTCAGAAATCACAGTTGTATATCTCAACTATCACACCTCCTTGTTGGGCAATTATGTTTATTTGTGCTCTTTGTTCTGACATTCTAGCATCTGTTCACGGGTTTTCTTTTCTCTTCCCAATCATCATCCTAAGGACAGCTTAATTAAGAGTCCAGAGTATGAGTCAGATCTTTTTCATTCATATCAAGGAGGTTTGGTTTGGCTTCTTCCGTCTCTTCTGAAACAGTTTGTGAACCACACTTACTGTTTTTCAAGCAATTGCTAGGCATTTTTGCACACAAACGTCTTTCTCACAACAGGTCTGTCGAATTATAATTAGCCCCCAGATAGATGAAGAAACTAAAACTCATGAATTGCCTTGCCTTTCAGAATTAAACAAAACTAGAGTTCAATTTCAGAGTCTTGTGACATTAAATACAGAACTTTTTTCCTTATGTCATTCGCTAACTTGAACAATATGGCTGCCTTTCTGGGTATATCATGATGCCGTAGGTCACCCAGCCAGTTTGAGCTTGCCCTGAGTTATTGCAACTTTTCTTTGGGGATCTTTAAATGCCAGGGCAGACTGAATTGTATAGTGAGGTTGATTTTAGTCAAGCCAGTTGGTTGGTTGAAATTTGCTATTAAATAATATCTAAACTATATATCTCTTGTGAAATTATGAATCCTGATTTTTTTTTCAAATTTGGCAGTATTGAGATAAAACGTATATTGAGTCTCAATGTTTCTGTGCTCCTGGAATTACAACTTAGCTCAGTTTATAAGAAGCAAAGTGGAATTGGTCAGCAGATTGATGGTCTGTTTATTAAAGAGGCTATGGTTTTCTATGGAAAGAGATCTGAGCGAGACATTTTAGCTAATGAATCAGAATCAGATATGTGGTCATTATTGCCTGATTATTACTCCATCTGCTCTGCGCTAACGTGAAAATCAATTACTGTGTCTCTTTCCCACTGACAGCGTATGTTGATCGGGCTGGCAAGAGATCTTCGAGGGATTGCCTTTGCACTGAACACAAAGACCAGCTACACCATGCTGTTTGACTGGATGTATCCTTATTACACTGTGACAATCCCAGCTCTGTGCACAGAGGGATGCCAGGCCCCTGTCTTTCGTTTAATAGTGTGGCACAGTAGGGAAGAGGAAACAAAGCTAAATGAACTAATGTGTAATCAGCTAAAAATTACAGCACAGTGGCAGCGGTGCAGATAACTGAGCACAGCACTTAGAGACCCGGCTCAAGGAGGTCCCTCTTTTCATAGATACCATTAAATATTGACAACTTAAAAATCACTTCCCTCAAATGATTGTTTATGTTGGGGCTGCAGGCATCATGTAGCTAGTATCTGTGCTTGTGATCAGTGATTTGAACCATGTGGTATTTTCTGAGGCGATTAGAAGTCTCTGTTCCATCTCAATTAGCAGGACTAAGAAGGTTACTTTATCTTTTTGAGATTTTATTCATAATGCTACAGTTGGTCATCTGATGAGGATGTTAATGGTCATGGAGGAAGTGGGATAAATGGTCAGGATTTGTCATTGGCTATAAAATTTGAATTTACCATTACTAAATCGTAGTATAGATGGGAGTGGGGAGAAGCCCTATATAGAAATGCTTCATCACATAAGAATAAAAAGAGACAAATGAGGTTTGAAATCCAGCTCTTCATTCTATTTCGTGGAGACTTGGTGTTATCATCTAGCAAAAGAAACAATCCAGTATGCTGGCTTACTGTGACCACTAAGATAAGTAAGCATTCTGTCTGAGGTCTGACACTTCACAATGGCCATAAACATGTATTAACGTGTTGGTAATATGCTGAGCCATCTTCGATCCTAACAGGAGATGACTCCTCAAAAGTATGATAGCTTCATGCCCTCTACATTGGAAACCCCTAGCACATAAGAAAATTCTACTTGAAAGCAAATTGATTTGTCTTATTTTATGATGTTCTTTCTTAAAACAGTGTCTTAGTGTAGCCCAGGTTGGCCTCAGACTTGACATGAAGCCAAGGATGGATCTCCTGGTCCCCCTGCCTCAGCCACCTAAGTACTGGGATTACAGGCCTGTCACATGCCAACTTAATTTACATTTAAGGGGTATAATTTCTCTCTTGCTTTATTTAAGCCTTTCTTATCCAAACTTTCTTTACATATTCTAAAGGAAATTTCTTAAAAGCAGTGTTTGGTGACTATGCCGTAGTTGTGGCCCAAAACATAACAGATATGAGCAAATTTTAGAACGAACCCTACACACGATGAAAAGTTTTAAACACTAATGTTTAGAGTATTAGTGACTTACGGTTTTAGTTGCTATGGAAACCTATCTCATTTATTTTCTTAGAGATCAGACAGATAAGATTTTTTTTCATGGCCCTGAAGAATCAACTACATGCCTTATACATATAATGTATGTATGCAGAGGTTATAAATTTAATCATAAGAAAGTCTTTAATCTACAAAGGATAGACCAGAGACATACGAACATTTTATTTCTCTAAACAACCAATTCTAAAATCAAAACTTTCCATTTATTTGGAAAAATCATAAAGCTTAACTTTGTTACAAAAACAAATGATTATTTACTTGAAACCAGGCTCTAAAGCCAGCCCATCCAGCAGTTAACAGGCTTTTTTCTTGTTCACCAGTTTTAAGAAGAGCCAAGGTCAGGAACTGCCTTCTGTGTCAACAAATATAATCTGGTTTCCATTTCAGCATTTGTCCAGCAGATGGCAGAAATGGAGAATCTTAGGACTTAGTGTTTTGTTTTGAGCTAGAAACCAGTATCTCCTCCATTTGACCACAGTTGAAGTTATTGGGGTCAGGGGCGAAGGGCGAGGTGTCAGTTATACAGCAAGCTGTGCTACATTGCCAGACACAGTGACTTGCTACTGGCCTTGCTTATAATAATTGAGTTTCAGTAGCAAATCAGCTTCCTTGGGAAAAGGCCAAAGGCTTTTCATAATTGTATTGACAACAAAATGAATATGATAAATGGTGTTCATTCAGTTGAGACAAGATTTATAGTTTTCCTTTGGGCAAGGGATGAAGAGCAAATATTTATAATAATAGTAAAATTTGTTTAAAAGTTACATTATTTGATCATTCAAAAAGCTTTATTAAAATATTTTGAAATACTTTTAACAGTTCTAGGTGATAAAGTACAGATTCTTTCCAAAGTATTCAGGTAATGCAAAAATGAATAAGTATATGATTTTTTTTAAAAATGCGGATATGAAAGTCATTTATTCTTCCTGAAATATTGATATGTCAAACCGTCAGTGATGATTCCCACATTACTGCTGGGGAAAGTTTATTTGCCTTTTATCCACATAGATGTGTGTTCTTTAATTTGTTATGCAATCCTTAGCTTGCAGAAGAAATATTCCTGTAAGAGCATGTGTCATCGTAAAGTCAAAATACATTTTATTTATGATGATTGTTTGATAAAATGCTATTTTAGTGTTTAGCTGTTTAATTCAGAAGCATCTCTATGAACACTGCCTGCATTAACTGCTACACAAGCTGCATAGCTTATCACTCCGTCCTTCCAAAACTAAATGGCCTGAAACTATATAGCAACCATCTTGATAATTTTTCTATGACTAGAGAATTCAGCAAAAAATCATTCATTTATACCTTTGCCCCTAAAGTAAGAATGCATCAATAAGAAAACTACCTTGCAGTGCATTGAAATAGATTATTTAAGCCTTTCCCAGATTATACTTAGATTAAGGTGTCAAAAGTCCAGAAAGATAAACAAATGTGTTATTTCCGTATGCTCTAATTTCTGTGATGTGGTCATTGAGCTCTCACAGGCATCAGCACTGTTTATTACATGAGCTCTGTAAGAAGACAGTCTTAAACTCCAGCCAACTATCCGCATGTCATAGTTCCCTTGTCAGAGCTGTTGTGATGATGTGATTACATAAAGGTCCTACTGAAATGTCTGCTACAAAACAGCTATGTCACGGCTGTCATTTCTGTTCCTAAAACAGTTAACCAAGGACTCATACTTGCTTACTTATTCAGCAGATAAGTAAGTGGGCTTCCGTAGCATAGAGTGCTTGGTTCTAAGAACAATGTAGGTTACTGAGACACAATTCTTACCTCAAATGAACTTTTTAGCTCAAACGAGTCCTGTGGTTGACTGACTTACAGCAGCATAGGAAGCTGTAGATGTCAGAACAAGAACAAGACAGGAAAGAGATGTCATTTATCTAAGGGATGAGGAAAGGCCCTGTAAAGGTGACCATGTCACCCTAACTCTTGCCAGGTCAAGTAAGACTGGACCCTGGGGAGTTAAGAAGAGCAGTTTCAAGTGATCATCAGTTTAGGGTAAGAAAGATGTTTCATTAGGACATAGCTCACTTCATGGTTAGGGAAACAGATTGTCTGGGACCCTTGACTATCAGACTCCAAAATGTATATCCATGTTCTACAGGCAGCATGAAACCTGCAGAATACATTCTCATGACTTTGGTTGGTCAGCATAATCAGAAGTGTATTTCAAGGCGAAAGTAATTGGCATTGTATGTGAAACAAGTTGAACAGCAGAAGAAACAAAACCTAAACAGCCACCGTTGAGCCAGCATTCTTTGGAATGTGCGTTTTATGTACCAGAAATACAAGAATAAAGTGCTGCTTTCCAGAAGTTTACAATTAAGTAAACATGCAAAAGGAACCTCTATTGACCAACTAATTGCATGTATTATAACAGACACATGTGAAGGACCACATGAACATTTGTGAAGAATTGACAAGTATTTTAAGCAAAATGAGATTTTGGGAGAAACCAAAAGTCGCAATAAGTTTGAAAAGATGGGTTACCAGCCAGGAGAGAGGAAAGGTGTCAAACAGCACATGTCCCCTCATGGACACAGCACATACGTGTCACACAGCACATGGCCCCTCGTGGACACAGCACAGACGTGTCACACAGCACATGGCCCCTCATGGACACAGCGCAGATCTCACATATTCTGCATGGATACAACACCGACGTTGGCATGTTTATGGAGCATATTCAGATAGTCTGAACTGCTGGGCTCTTTCTAGTCTAGACCCACGGCCTCACGCTGATTCCCCCAACAGTTTGAATGAAAAAAACTCATGTTTTAGGTATCATAATGCTTTGTCCTCTTTTCTAATTATGTTCATTGTGTGTGTGTGTGTGTGTGTGTGTGTGTGTGCGCGCATGTGCGCACTCATGCTATGGCACACATGGAAATTAGAGGACAGCCTGTGGGAGTTAGTTCTTCCCTTCACCACGGGGTCCTGAGTACCAAGTTCACCTCATGAGGTGCAGCAGCTGCACCTTTACCCAGTCAGCAACTATCCTGGCCTTTTTTTTCATACTTTTTAAAAATTACATATATCACTTTTCTTCAATTAAATCTACAAAGGAAATAGTTGTGGTTTCTCTCTTTACTACTTTTTTGTGGTGCAGCACCTGGAAACTACTAATAATTACTGGATGGATTAATGGGAGGATACATGGATGAAAGCAAGTTTGATGCTTGCCACTTTCTCATATTTGGCATCCTGTCTGCTGATGTCACCACTAGTGCCTTTGGTTTTTCATTTGTCTATGTAGACCTTTGGTATTCATTGGGAAGATCTAGGTAAGAGAAATTAGATCCATGCCCCTTCTACCTAAGGGCTCCCTTTCTCTTTCTCTGCCCAGATATATGTAGTCCTCACAGGGCCACTGGAAAATTAAACTTGGGTTTTGATTCTCGCTCTGTGATCTGAGCCTGGCACTCTCACTGTGAAGCCCTTTTAACCTCCATGCTTAGTAGAGCTCTGCTCTGCTTTCCAGTAATCACTCATTGTCTCTGTGGCAGTCACCTCTGTCAGAAGCATATTAGAATTGTCACTGCTCTCATTCCACACAGAAAAGGGAGCATCCCCTTCATATCCCCTGGTCTTATCCCAGTGTGAATACAGCATGCTCTAAAAAACCGTGGTGCTCTGTCCTTAGAGTTGCAGGTGGCCTGTGTGGGCCTCCAGTGCACTTAGGTTTGGAGGTTGATGTCTGTTCCCTGATGATCCCAGAGTTTGTGTGTAGGCTATTTCTTACCTGAACGGGGAAAGCACCCTTTACACACCTGCCACTCTGGTGAAGTATGACAAAAGAAAGCCTTGTCTTCCTATTTCTAGATTCCTGGTCCTTAACACAGTTCATAGTATGTGGTATCTGTATATTAAACAAAAGCAGCTTTCCTAGTACTTAGAAACAGTAAACTATCTGACAGTTCAGATCAAATTTGCAGTCAAGTCGTGGTTTATGTTTATTTATTTGTGTGTGTGTGTGTGTGCAACACACTACATATATGGGCATCAGAATACAACTCACCCTTCCCATCATGTAGGTTCTGAGAGGCAAACACTAGTTTTGTCATTTGCATCCATCTGGCTCTTCACCTAGGCACATCCACTCGCTTCCTGTCTCCACCCACTGTTCTTTTCCTTTGTGTTATTTTATAGCATGTTTATTTAATTTACCTCCTGATTGTTAGGATATAAATCCCATAAGGGAAGGCATTTTCCTAGTGCTTTTGTTCCCTGGTATCTCTGGAGACTCTAAAACAGTACATTTGAGGAGGGCTTCAGCAAATACTTGTTATGGGAGCCGTTTTGGGAATGCAGCCTGAGCCTGTCTCTCCTGGGGAACTGCTGCCTTCCTGCTTTGTGGGGGCCCAGCACACTGCAGGCCTAGGAGGGCTTGTTTTCACTATTATAGAAATGATTTCTTAAAGCTCAGCATGAAGTGCTGTTTAAACAGTCAAGATCCACTTCTATCCATGTAGGCTCTGTCGCTTCTGTAGGTTTACGACAGCAAATACTGGGATCTGCATTGTACTGAACCTGTTCATAGTAGACAGCCCAGGTTTCTGCACTCAAAGGGCTTTGAATGCAGAGAAGTTCTGTAGTGGGCCAGCACAGTCATATATGGGCCTTCTCCCAACCCAGGTGGCCTGGCAGGTAGAGTGAGGCTGGGAAGGGCTTTCAGGAATCATTGACAGCTGTGGTGGAATAGGAGGATGGAGATGGAGATGGTAGTGAAGCCTGGATCTCGGCCCTTTCACAGCTCACAGGACAGCAGGTAGTGCGCACAGCCAGCCCTGCTTCTCAGAGAGATGAAGAAGAGATTGGTGCCTTTTGACAAAAATCAAGACATCCCAGAGACGTGGAGCATGAACTGGGTGTTGGAAGATGGGATGAGGCAGAAGGAAGCAGCATATGGGAAACTGGGCACTAGATTGGAGTCCCCATGATTTGCAGGGAGTTGGGATAAGCCAAACTGTATGTAGAACAGAAATGGTGAGGTTAGAGACACAGCAGCCTTCATGCCTTGACGAGGAACCTGTTGGAGGTTTGGGGGGAAGTGGGCAGGAGGTGTTATGTTGAGGTTTTTCACCATGGAGCTCTGTCCAAACCACACAGATCCAGTTCAGCGCTTTCATCTGAAACAAAGTGACTGGGAAAGAGATGCGGGAACCTAGCGAAACAGAAAGTGATGCCCGTGCCACCAAGTTTTCACGCTCTAGTTTGAGGCTTTAATCCTATGTTTATTGTCTATTTCCCAAGAAGGAGGTCAAGTGAAGCCAGCAGACACGAGTCAGCTGTTGATACTGTGCATCCCTGGCTAGGCTCATCAGAGCTATGCTCCCTCGTATTAACAAGGATGCTTTGCAGGCCAACCTCAGGAAGCAGAGGCAGGTGAATCTGAGTTCAAGGCCAGCTTGGCCTACCTAATGAGTTCCAGGACAGCCAGAGCTATATGATGGGAAGCTCACAGAGAGACTGCATGGACGCTGTACTACCCTTAGCAACAGTGGCATTGAGCAGTTTAGAGCTACCTCCATCATACAGGGCTAACAAGTGATGTAGTGCCCAGAAGATGGAGCATTAATAGCAGGTCAGACCTTTTATACAGGGTAACAAACAACCCAGATGTTTCTTGGAGTTCCAGTGGTACCAAAGCAGAGAAGTCAACAACTTAATTTAAGCTGGGGTAGATCTGTAATGTTTACTGTTACTGTTTCTCTATGCTTTTGTGTTTTTTTTTTTAGCTTTTCATAATAAGTCTTTTTCTTGGTGTAATACTCAGAAGCCCGAAAAATAATGACTCATATATTTTTATTCCTCTTTAGCTAAATTTACTTTTCTTCCCTATAACATTAAGCATAATTCTTTAAGCATGTATTTACTTGCTGTTTAAAAGTATATCTATGACTTATGCCTCATACCAGGAATAAAACAACTTAATTTACGGAGACAAATTCAAACTTTGTAGCTACTCCAAAAGTATAGCTGTATAGTTAGAAAGAGTAATTTATACAGTGCCATTGTCCAGGAAGCAAAAGAAATGTGGATTTCTGTTTGTTTGTTTGCTTGTTTTAAAATCCCATTAATTTTCAGCAGTATTTTGTTTTGTTTTGTTTTATTGTTATTTGGAGGAATGGTATCCAGGACTTTGTACATGTTAGTCAGTTTTCCGTTACTAAGAGACATTTCAAGTTCTTTGCCCCTAAATTCTTTAACAGACTTTATAAAAGGTATCCAGCCTATCTTCCAGTTCTTCAGAGAGCTATTGAGCGATGGTATGGAGAACCAGCATGTACTACTCCTATCTTAAAACTTTTAGCAGAACTGATGCAAAACAGGTAAGCAGCTGTGCACAGTCTAGGTATTGTCACAGGTTAGCAAGAAAACAATAGACATGAGCTTTGGAAGGAAGAAAGTTCCAGTGTAGGAACTCACAGTAGGGCTGTGGGGCTGAGAAAGACCACGGCCGCTCTTATTTAAAATATGCAGACTCACAACATGGAAAGAGAAGAGCAGTTATTTCAACTGTTTCTTTATACAATTTCTTAGATACAGTTCTGTAGAATTTTAAATAAGGAAATGTGATCTCTGAGTTGAGAGGGTTCACTTTATGAATAAGGAAACTGAGTCTCAGAGCAGTTCACATGCAGGTGTTGTTTACCCAGGAGCTGGAAGGGTGTCTCTGCTAACCCTGAGCATCCTTCTGTGTTAGGTGCATGTGTTTGCAACCACACCATTCTCAGCCCTTACATCTGTGCAGAGCAGCAGGGATGCTGGTGCTCTGCTTAAAATCACTGACAGATTCGGCAAAGGGGTGGGGCAGTACAGCAACCTACTTGTGTTTGCCTCTTTAAAACATGTCATTGTGGATGTGGCCTACCACCAATTGCCTGTCACTTAGCCATCCTGTTGCATCATTGCCTCTCTGCAGACAGCCAGGCAGGGAAGGAACATGGATTGCAGCTCAGCTTTACTCTGTTGCTGAGTTCTTCACAGCAATAATTAGGTTTTTTTTTTACTCTTAAATGAGAGATGGAAGATTTGTAAAAGAAATGTTTTTTTAAAGCTCTTAAATGTTGGGTTTTTTTTTAAGTTTTCTCAAGTATCTTAAATGAATACATGGGCTTTATATTTAATATTAGAAATGTGAATTATTTATAATTAAAATTGTTAATTAGACACGCAATGCCAAATGGCATTTAATAGAAAAAATAATGTTCTGTGTTATTAAGCATTTTGTGTCTGCCATAGCAGGTAATTCGTAGCACAAATGACTCAATAATTGCCATATAAAAATTTATATTTCATGAAACACTGTATAAATTTAGTATTTAGTGTGAATTACATATTTGCATTTTTCTAATCAGAGTTATTATGGTACTTAACAGTAAACTAATTCTGAAAAGCAACAATTTCTTTAGCAAACAAGACATTAGCAATGATTGGCCTGTGATTTGGGGGTAGTTTTTTGGTTTGTTGGGCAATTAGTTGGTGTTTTGTCTTGTTTGTTTCTTGCAACATTGTTTAAATACATTCCATTGTATCTTGAAAGCATAGAGGCCTGACATGCCAGAGCGAAATGAGGCCAGGGAGGGGGCTAAAAAGCAGATATTATATCAGAAGATTTGTCAATCCCTTAACTGTTCAAAGTGCTGTCCACCTGTGGGGAGAACTTGTGGAATTTGTTCGTGTGTGGAGTGGAAACTATGGTCTGTAATTGTGTAGTGTATTTGAAATGTGTTCCATTCGTGAAACAACTCAGTTCACATTTGTGCATTACTAAAAGTCCCTGTGTCTCCTGTCACTCTGGAATTTTTTTTTAACTTTATGACTCATACTTGGGAGCTAGCAAGTATGTAACTTATGGTTTTTAAACAATTATCCATCAGCCACTTTGCTAGAAAGGAGAAGAGATAGAAGATCTGTGATATAAAGTATCAGGATATTATTTTGATAAATTAAAAAATGAACCCTTTGAATCAACAAATAGTGAAGAAATTATTGTATGTATTTTATCAGTAGCCGTTCAATTAGAGTGGCTCTTTTAAGGATAATTGGTATTGAGCTGTTCCTTGTAAATGCAATTGCTAGTCTTGTTGATATTTGGTCTCTTTATCTTCAGGAATAGTCTGATTTTTGCTTTATTTCTTAGGTCTCAGCGTTTGAATTTTGATGTATCCTCTCCTAATGGAATTCTTCTCTTCAGAGAAGCAAGCAAAATGATTTGCACTTATGGTAAATACCTTTTTCCACATTGGTCTCTGCAGTATGCCCTAACCTGTTTCTGGAAGGAAAGAGGCTCATTGTTTCATTCTTTTGAACCTCTGTATCTGTATGAATTTGTGGGCTGGGTAATAGTGCAGGAAGCAGGACCCTTGTCTGAATAGCATCAGGCAGGAGAGGTAATGACATCCTGGCCAACCTGATACATTTCTTTGGGATAAAATACAAATGTCAGTAGTAAAAAAAATACAATAGACTTTTTAAAGTTATAGTATATTCAGAATTTCTCAAATTTATATCAAGGAATTTGCTGTCTTGGGAGACCACTTTGTCAGGAAATACCCTGGCAAATGGCAGTCAGTGTTTTACTACAATATTACAGGGAATGTTATATTTTGGTTCTGTACTCGTAGAAGTAGAGTTCCCAAGTCAAGATTGTTCTAGTCGATCACATTAAAATTTTTTACAATTTATTTAGCAGTTTAAGCCTAAGAACTACCATTATCCCTAATACTTGCCAATGAAAACAACTTCATTAATTTTCTTCTGGAAACTTTTCTGAGTTGTAAGCATTTGTTTTGTTATTTAACAATTCCAGACCTGTATTTACTCCATTCTAGTAACTCTGTTTCCAGACCCTCCCTACTCCCCTGACAGCCCCTTCCTTTCAGTTCTCTTACCCATGTTTGTTAGTCTTTGTTTTGTTTTGTGTCCTGTGGAAGCGGTGTAACGCTGGATAGGGAACTAAGCTTCAGAGCTTGTGGGCATTGTACCTGCCAGTGGGATACAATTAAATGCTGCTCTGTCCTGCAGAATCAGTGCAGTAAGTGGAGGCTTCAGGAGCCCCTTCCATACCCATAGCTGACTGCTCAGAGGGTCTCACTTTTGTGGACCCAGTACCAGTACACATAGCTGCAGTGAGTTCATGATTTTGCCATGATCGTGTCATACTTCAGAGATGGCAGTTTGCAGCCCTTCTCCCTACCTTCCAGCTCTTTGGTTCTTTCTTCATCCTCTTCCACAGTGTTCCCTGAGCCTTAACGGGTGGTGCAAATGTCTTATTTTCTGTGGAGCCTTCAACTACCTTGTATCTTCAGCGTCTTTTGAAGTCAATGGATCTTTGCAGTCACTTCAATCACTGTAGTGAGAGGCTGCTCTGATTGGTCAGTAGCTATTGTCTGCAGGTGTAAACATGATGTCTAGAAAGACAATACAGACCTGGTACTGTATTGGTTCAGCAAAGCAGCAGTATCAGGTTTCATCATGGGGCCTGAGCCCTTCAGTCATGGATTTGATGCTGAATGTATAGTACTAGACATGGATTCCCTCTTGTAGAGTAGACCACAAACCTTTTTTTTTATGTATTCAACATCCTTAGCCATGAGGAAAATGCAAATAAAATTACATTAAGATTCTGTCTCAGTCCAGTCAGAAGGGTCATCATCAAATATACAAATACAACAAATGCTGTATTAAGTCATTACCATGCATTCCTCAAGTCCTCAGCATAGGTATGATTGTGGGAATGTTGGAGTTTGTAATAAAGAATTGAGTCAGATACTGTCCTGAAAGGCCTTAGACCAGTTAGCCAGTATAATTACGGTGGCAATTTGAATAGGTATCATCCCCAAAGGCTCTGATACTATTTGAAGATGTGAGCTTGTTCGAGGAAGTGTGTTATTGTAGGGGCAAGCTTTGAGTGAGATCTTATATGCTCAAGCAATGCCCAGTGTGGCAGTCTCTTGTGTTACCTGTGGATCAAGATGT
This sequence comes from Ellobius talpinus, assembly GCA_001685095.1. Classification (NCBI taxonomy): domain Eukaryota; kingdom Metazoa; phylum Chordata; class Mammalia; order Rodentia; family Cricetidae; genus Ellobius; species Ellobius talpinus. The sequence goes on from LOJH01010496.1 coordinate 19,645, forward strand.
AGAACTCTTCAGCTCCTTCCCCAGCACCATGTCTGCCAGCACCATGTTTCCTGCCATGATGGTAATGAACTGAACCTCTGAAACTGTAAGCCAACCCCAGTTAAATGTTGTCCTTTATAAGAGTTGCTGTGGTCATGGTGTCTATTCATAGAAATAGAAACCCTAACTAAGACAATTACTGTAATTACCATAACTAGCCACTGTGATTACTATAGCAAGAACTGAAATTGAATCTGTTGGCATTAAGAAGCTTGCCAGGTACTATGTAACTGTCAAGCTGGTTGGATTAGAATTTCACTGGAAGTCGGTGTGACTGTAGATCGTAATTTTTCCATATCCCTTCCTGCTTCCTGAGAAGATTTAGGAAGTTTATGACAAGCACTATTTGTTTTAGTGATTTGTATCCTAAAACTTGAAGGAAACCAAAGGTACAAGTGGGAAAATATCCTCCATCTGTGTTACCAGTGACTTTAATACACGCACTTTGCATAGAATAATACAAGATCGTCTCCCATCCTCAGTGGAATCCCATGCTGGCTTCCATCCTTCTGGGATCTGGAATATTTTCTTACCATGCTTTTCCTCTGGAGAGTCTGGCATGTTTGTTTGAGGAAGATCATGTGGTTGCAATCTAGGAGTCCAGAAGACAAAAGAGTAACAGCAAGGCTGAGCTGAGCGTGAGATACTTATTTCTTTGGGTTTTCCAAGGTGACCAACAAAGAAACCTAAAGGGCCCTTCTGTCCCCATCCTCATTGAGTTTCCTTGTAGCTCACCTCTCCTGGATAATGTTTGGGTATTCAGGTGGGGTGGTACTAGAGAGGACTCATTGCTTAATATACCTGATGTATTACACATTTTGTGGACCATCTCTTCTTCACTGCTCTGTGAGACTGGCAGAAAAATAATACTTTTGATATGCTGTTTTATTTATCTACATTCTGTCATGATATACTTTGATGTAAGTTTTTAATTTTGCTTCAGCTCTCAGCTGCTCTTGCCGTTACAACTCAGGGTCAGCACTGAGGTTAGCCACAGTAGCACAAAACAATTTCCTGTTTGTACAGCCCAGGTAACATTTGGGTGAGGATTAAATTTTACCACATTTTCTACTAGCCCTAGCCTATTATTTCTAATGAGTTTTAAATTGCTTCAAGAACATGTATTTCAAAACTTAGTGCAATGATCCTTCAGCCTGAGCAACTTAATAAAAGAAATTTCTTTCTCTAAATTTTTGGTTAAAATGTTGCATGCAGTGTAATAAATGTTATTACTCTGGAAACCTACTTCTCACTTTTAAGAAGTGGGTGTTTTTATGCTCAATTTCCATTTGTTTAATCTTTTCTTCCCATTGCCTCTGGGTACTGGTATCTTTAGTGACATCTGTTGGTTGAAGAGTGCACAGAGGGGAGAAATACTGCTTGTCTTCTTGAGGCTGGCCAACATGGGATTGCTTGTGTTTCTTCCTTTGGTAGCTGATTTCTAGAACCTTAGCTTGTAAAAATTTAAACTTTAAAAATAGCTAGAACAAACTATGATTATTCTCTTCACTGAAAAATATACATCTTGAGCTGAGAGATGGCTCAGCAGAGGACCTGGGTTTAAATCCCAGCACTCACATGGCCACTCAAAATTTTTTATAACTCCAGTCCCAGGCAATCGAGTGCCCTCTTCCGGCCCCCACTGGCACTAGACACACATGTAGTGCATAAACAAACATGTAGGCAAAACACTCATACACATGGAAGATGAATGAAGGAGCGGACTGATGGATGAACAGACAGATTACATCTCAAAAAATTCTTTTAAGAATTTTTATCTTTGAAGCAACATATGCTTCTTTAACACTCATAAATTGAGTTTATAAAGTTTAATACAAACCATTGCTACTCCTCATGACCAAGCTAACAAGCCAGTGGTTTACTCAATGGGATTTACAGAGTCCTCTAAGTCTGTTATAGTACCTAATAGAAGCTCTTCAGGGGGAAAAGAAAACAGAAGAGGGGATCTAGCCAGAAATACCCAGCTATATAATTGCACAAGCTGGTTTGTTTATTTAAAAAAAAGTCTCTTGTTTAGAAAATAATTCCTGGAATACAACATTAGAAGTGGTCATATATTTACATTAAAATGATAACAAGAAGATAGATGAGAGCTGCACTGGTCTTGAAATACTTAGAGATTTTGTAAAGTGCCAGCAGGAAATAACAGTTTTTGGAAACAGACTATCCAGGGCTATGGACAATAAGTAGCCTTTGTGTAAATGGAAGTTTCTGTCCTGCTGGGTCTCACAGCTGGTCAGTCCCAAAGAAACACACAGAGGCTTATATTAATTATAAGCTGTTTGGCATATTAGCTCAGGCTTATTATTAACTAACTCTTAGATCTTAAATTAACCCATTTATATTAGTCTATGTATTGCCACATAACTGTGGCGCTACCTCATGAAGAAACATGTCTTGTTTCCTCAGCATCTGGCTGAAATCTGACTCTGCTTTTTCTCTTCCCAGAATTCTCTTAGTCTGGTTGCCCCACCTATACTTCCTGCCTGGCTACTGGCCAATCAGCATTTTATTAAACCAATATGAGTGACAAATCTTTACTGGGTACAAGAGCATTTCCCACATCACCTTTGCTTTGTGTATAGCATGCAGATAATACAGCTTCCAAAAGTCTTGTGCAGGCAATACCTTGAGGACCCCAAGCCCATCTCAGTAATTTACCAAAAGGAAGGCCTTAAAGATTACTCCATGATGAGTATAAGAAACTACAAGTGCTAAACTAAACCTCCTATGGACTCAAGAAAAACAAGATGCTAATGTCTTCCTTCATCCATGCTGCTAATGTTTATTGAGCATGTACTGTGTGATACTGTAAGTTACAAGGTGGGAGGGAGAACACAGATTCTTAAGAAAACTCAAGGCTGGCAGGAGATTCAGACAGATAAATGAAGAATTATAGTACGCTGTGCTCTGTGTTATGCTTGAAAAGTATTCAGAGCGCCCTAGAAGCCTAGAAGAGATTTCTCCTTCAGACCCAAGGGTGACAGAAGGCAGAATTTTTGGAAGAAATAAGAATAGAGCCCCCCAAGGAATTATAGAGAGATGGCTTAGTGATAAAGAGCACTTGCTGCTCTTCCAGAAGGCAGGACTTTGATTCCCAGCACCGACATCGAGTAGTTCACAACTACTTGTAACCCCAATTGAGGGAATCCAACACCCTCTTCTGGCCTCCATAGGCATGGGGCACCCATGTGTAATATACACACATATACATATATTTTTTTGTTCACAAATATGTGGGCAGCACAAATTGGATTTGATGGATGAAAATAAAAGGACATAAAGTTGAGCCTGGAACAAGCCTAAGGAGGAGATGAATGTGATCAAAACGCATTGTATGAAATTTTGAAAAAACTAATAAAAATTTTTAAAGAAAAAACTTTTACTTAAAAAATAGATATGTAACAGGGAAACTGTCAATCTCAAAATTGCTGGAGTCTTAAGTGAAAGTAACTTATCTATTTCTATTGCTTATGGATGTGTATGCAAATATATCATCCTGTGTGTGTGTCTGTCTGTCTGTGGAGGTCAAAGAACAACTTTCAGGACTCGTTTCTCTTCCACCGTATGAGGTCCAGGAATTAAACTCAGGTCATCAGGCAGCAGACATCCCCTAAATCATCTCACCAGCCCCAACTTTATCCTTTTAAAGCAAACTTGATTGGGTATGTTTAAGGAATGTAACATAATGTTATGTGATGGCTACAGACAATAGGAAAGGTTTCTATATAGAAGAAGCAAATCAACATGTCAACCCTACTGTTTCCTATGTGCTTAACATGGCAAGAGTAGCTAAGACCTACTTATTTTGCATGAAACACAAATACAGATGTTGCTGTTGTTATTCTACCTGCAAGCTGGGTCATGCCGGATTATTCTTTCTATGTTTGGCTTGTTTCACTTAACATAATACATTACCCTCCAGACTCTCCAGCCTATGACAGAAGGCAAGATCTTGGGCTCTTTAGGACTGAATGATGTAGTGTGTGTGTGTGTGTGTGTGTGTGTGTGTGTGTGTGTGTACGCTGCTCCTCTCTTCATCTGTCCATCAACAGTTTCATTGTACATACTCTGGCTATTGAGTGTGCCCATGCCTGTAGATGTTATTAGCATATAGTAGGTCTGTATTTGATTTCATCAGAAACCTCATCCTGATTTTCTTGATGGCTGTGCCAACACTGTACAAGGGTTCTCTAGCGTCTCCATCTCTGCCAGCAGTTGTCATCTCTTGACATTTTGGTGAAGCACCATCCTAGAAAGTATGAGACAGTTTCTGACAGTGGATTTGAATTTCCTTTATCCTGTGATTGATGATGCCGAACATCTTTTCATGACACTGTTGGCTGTTTGCTATCAGAGTGATTTTCCATGGTGGAGTTCCATGAGTTCTTTGGGTATCTTGACTATTGACACCTTGTCAGGCACAGGCTTGCAGGTGTTTCTCACTATGGAAGCCACCTTTTCACTTTCTTAACTGTGCAGAAACTTTTTAGATTAATGTAGTCCCATTTGTCTTTGTTTTTATGGCCTAAGCTTTTGGGGTGACACCCAAAAATTCTGTGAGAAAGCCAGTGTCCATATTGTCCGCTAGGAATAGCAGTTTCATCTCTGAATTTGGGTCTTTTATCCCTTTTGACTTGGTTTTTGTATAAGCTGTGAGTACAGGGTGTGTGGGTGTGGGTATGTGCGCGCGTGCATGCGCACGCACACACGTCTGTTTTTGTCTCTATCTCTCTCCTTCCCTCTACTCCCTTACTCCTTACTTCCCCCCATGTTGTTTTTGCATGTAGTAAGCCAGTTGTTGGAAACTGTCCTTTCTCCATTGCGTGCTCTTGAAACTAGAGGTTTCTCTCCATCCCGCCAGTTCCCAAATATCCACTCTGAGTCGTAATATTAATTACAAACTGTTTGACCTGTTAGCTCAGGCTTATTATTAACTAGCTTTTACAACTTAATCCATTTCTTTTATTCTATATTTTACCATGAGACTCATGGTTTGTTACCTCACATCTTGTTTCCACAGCAGCTGCTGGTGTCTCCGTGATTCCACCTTCTTTCTCCCTGTCTCTCTGCTTAGATTTCCCGTCTAGCTATATTCTACCTGGCTGTTAGCCAAATAAGCTTCTTTATTAACCAGTGGTAATAAAACATTCACAGCATACAGAAAGACATCCCACATCATGCTCTTGTTAACCTTGTTAAAAATTAGTTGGCCATATGTTCAGCTTTATATCTGGACCCTCTGTTTTCTTCCTTCCTGTGTCTGTTTTTAATGTAGAATGTCATACTATTTTGATTTTTATAGCTTTGTAGTATAATTTTAAATGAGAAGGGATGATATCACTGACTTTTTTTTCTTTTCTTCTCCTTTTTAGTTTTTTGAGACAGGGTTTCTCTGTGTAACAGCTCTGGCTATCCTGAAACTCACTTTGTAGACCTTGAACTCACGGAGATCCAGATTTGCCTCTGCCTCCCTGAGTGCTGGGATTAAAGATGTGTACCACCACTGCCACCACCCCTGGCTGAGATCACTGACCATTTTTTAAATTATTTATTTTTATTTTATGTCCATTGGTGTTTTGGCTGCCGTGTATGCCTGTGTGAAGGTATCAGATCTCCTGGAATAGGAGTTACAGACAGTTGTGAACTGCCATGCTAGGAATTGAACCTGGTTCCTCTGGAAGAGCAGCCAGTGCTGTTAACTGCTGAGCCATCTCTCCAACCCCCTCACTGGCCATTTTTGTGTGTAAGAATTCATAATCTTCTGCGGTTTCTTATGAACTTTAAGGGTACTTCTATTTCTGTGAATATCATTAGAATTTCGATAAGTATGTTACTTTGTGTAATATGAACCTTTTTCATTATTTCTATTCTTTCAGTCCTTGAATACAGGTTATCTTTTACTTTATTTGTGTTTTTAATTTCTTTCCTAAATATTGTATGGTTCAGTGTACTGATCTTTTAACTTTAAGGATATGCTTTCCTTAAGGAAACTACTGAATGTTTGCTTGCTAGCTTATTTTAATGTGTGGAGTATTTGTGCAGTGCAGTGTACAAATGTATGCAAAGCTTATGACAGATGGAGGTCAACTTTGGGTATCGAACTCAGTCACATTGAACCTTCATTTTTAAGACAGAATCTCTCACTGAATATGGAGCTCATCAATTCAGTGTGGCTGGCTGGCCAGTGAGTTTCAGGGATCTGCCTATCAGCCCTTACTCACCCTCAACTATGAGGTCACAAACTTGATTTTTTTGAGAGGTATCCAGATCCAGGTCCTCACACCCACTGCTTATGTGGTGGGCTGTCCTGAGCAAGGAATTTCCCTAGGTCTCTGAGTGATTATCAGTGGAAGCAGTATGATTATATTTATACTTTTATAAAACAACCTTGATAATGAGTTTAGTGATAAATTGTCTGATACAAAGCTAAAAAAGAAAGGGACAGAATTAGTCATTTAAATTAAGACTCACTGTTGGGGACAGTCTATGTACATTCTCCCTTTTCCATCTTAACATAATCCTCTCCTGTGACATAATACAATTTTACATTATTGTTTTCACACCCATAAAATGGTACAGCAGTTCTTGGGGTTTCAGAACTGGATTTGCTATATATACCAAGTATTCTAAGAGCACCATCTTTAAACAACAGCTTTCTTTTTGTTAATACTCAGCCTGGAACAAAATTGTCATACTCCATAATTCAGCTGTTCACAGATGAGATCATCCAGAAGTATTTATAGCTAACTAAGCAACTAGATGATCCAAAGATGTACATTCAACATTGGAAATTACAAGTCAATCAATGCATGTAGTTAGAATTATATTCTTTTATATTAAAAACATGTAGTGATGACAAAATATACCCCTCCAGCAGACATGTCTAGCCCACAGCCCAGAACAGCTCGGAATGTACCCCAAGACAAGAGCATACACTCACTTCAGATATCATGAGAGGTTTTTTCCTGAACTTTTTTAACCCAATTGTACAGTTCTTGAGCATAAACTTTAACAGCATCGTGTTGCAATGTCAAAAGGCTGGACATGCTTGTAAGCTTTAAGTGTTGGTCTATAAGAACTATTTATGCATAATATACTATGTAAAAGCAAAATTCAGACTTTTTGCTGTGAATATTATGAAACTTCTAGATGTATTGTGCCAGTTAGAAAAAATACAGACAAAAATAATTTTGCCTTAATGTTTTTAATAATTATATTTCCACCTGTGTGCTTGTAAAATAATTGTGTTTCTTTGGGTTTGTTTTGTTTTGTTTTTACATTTATTAGTTTTGTTATAGTGGGAACAACAAGCAGCTACCATGTTACCTTGGCATGCTTCTAGAAGTCAAGGATAGCCTATGCAATTGATCCTTTCCTTCCACTATGTGGGTTCGGGGGATCAAACTCAAATCATTAGACTTTGGGGGAAGTGCCCCAATCTACTGAGCCTTGTCAGCAGGCCAAAAAAAAATTTTTTTTGCTCAGAAAGAAAATAAGCTTCTATTCTAGGCATACGTGGTAATACACGCCTTTAATTCCAACACTTGGGAGGCAGAACCAACAGGTCTTTGAGTTCGAGGACAGTTTGGTCTACAGAGTAGGTTCCAAAACAGCCAAAGCTACACAGAGAAATCCTGTCCCCCGCCACCCCTCAAAAAAGATA
>LOJH01010497.1:0-19685 GCA_001685095.1 Ellobius talpinus
GTATACTTTTAGCTCCTTTGTCGAAAATCAGGTGTTCATAGGTTTGTGAGTTACATTTAAGAGTCTATAGGTAGTACAAATTGGACTTCATGGTTAAAAAAAAAGAGGACACAGTTGGGTGTATTAGGGATAGACTTGGGACGAATGTTGGGAGGAGTTTAATAAGATCAGTGTGGTAAAGATACTACTAAAGTGTAATGAAAGGGGAAAAGGAAGCAAAGGTGAAACAAGAAAGTGTTGAAGTACATGCACCAGAGGGATGGCAACTGAATTTGTTGGCTCTTATCTTTACTATGGTTGGTGCTGGTGTTATGTCTGTGTTGGACACATGTCTGATGTCTGCCAAGCTGTTTTCACTTTAGCAATTTATTCTCTTTGGAAACCAGGGTCTCTTCTGGACAAACTTAACTTTGCAGTCTGTGGACTGGGCAAGTACTCTCTCATCCTCCAAATATTTTCCAGCACATACCTTCTTGGGTGGCTACTGGTCTACCTGGGGCTGGTTTTCAGTTGTGTTGGGAGTATGGGAAGTTGATGACAGCCCTGGTATCAGTACAATGGAGGAGCTCTCTTTCTAGTTCTCCTGCTAGAAGAATGCAGCTGCGCAGGACAGGTAGCTCAATGAAGCTTCAGTTCTTGGTCATTACAGCAGTTGGTGGAAAACAAGTGGCTTCAGAGGCTGATTGCCTCTGTCTTCAGCTTCAGATCTGTCAAACTCTAGTTGCTCCCAGGTGATGAGACCTGCCCCCAGCCACTCCATGCACTTTCAACCTCTGTCCTGCCCTCTCTCCACTGCCTTCTTAGGCTGTGTCTAACTCCGGCTTTGCATCATGGTTGTTTACTGTTCTCGGATCCCCAGGATGTGGAAACTGTAGGTTCTGTCTCCAGGTGGTGCCTAGCCCCCACTTCATGCCTCATACAAAATGTCAGAACCAGACTCTTACCACTGCTGACCTCTTTACCAGAGGAATCACTATCTCCCCAAACCCACACCTGATCTTGAGGCTTGTGAGGGCAGCGAATTTGCCTTGAGATGGAACTGCCCTGTCTTTTGTTTTAAGCCAACCACCTAGCTTACCTTCTGGAACAGTCTTGCCTCTCCTGGCTGGTGAGCACAGTGGCCTGCTTTTTCTTCTGTTTTGCCATCTATTCCTCTATACTTTTCAGATATCCTAGGTTTAACTTCTGTAGCTCATCTTTTCTTTCTCTCTTTGAAACAGTCTTATTTTATTTTCTTATTTTGACTTTTTTCTTCACTGGGTCACATGGTAGCAGCTTTTAGTTCCCCATCTCACCCAGAAGTGAAGAAATGATTCAAATTCACTATTCTGAGATGTGTTGAAGTTTGGTGAAACATCTCTCAGTGTTTCACCGCCTTCCAACCCTGACACATCTGTCCCTGTTGCCCCCTCCCCACCACATGCACCTTTTGATTAGGGAATTCTCCTTAATCGTTCTCGACTCTCTTCACTACTCCCCTTTGTGCACATGAGAGAGGTAGCACAGAAAAAGAGGGGACCTATTTAGTTCTTTACTTGTGAAAGAGAATTTACCTCTAATAGTAGATGATTTTCTTGTCAGAACAAGTAAAAAACAAAATCCTGTAACATATAACCATTCTCCATCTGTTTCTAAAAGTGGCATTTCAAGTCAGCCCTCCTTGGTGTGGGGTTCAGAGGAGCTGTGCTATTGGAGTCAGCCGTCTGGATCCCATGGTGTAGTATAGCTACACGCACATGGCCGTGTTATTTTCTCTCTTCAGACTTATACAATAGGCTTCTGATAGTATCTGCAGGATTCAGTTGAAAAGTCCATGTTAAGTTTATAGCAGAGATTCTAATGAAGTAGTCAGTAACTTGTATGTGAGGAGTGCAGTAAAGAAACCACACAATGGCAGTTCCATCATTAAGGGGAAGGTTTTATTGTAGATAAGAGAATAGCCAGAGGCATCTGAGGGAGTCTGCTGTAACTACCTGTAGGGGACACAGAGGAGCCTAAAGAAAAGTCAGGAGAGGACCAGACTGGCAATTTTCATAGTTATGGGAACAGAGATGTCAGTAAAAATGGCAAGAGAGTCCTGCCAGTTACAAGGTGTGACGTTGCTACAGGAGGAGGGCAGGATGTCTGAAATAGCCCTGTAACTAGCATGGGGCTCTGATCTGTTGGAGCCCTGTTGGAGTTGATAGAGAACTAAATGCCCATCTCTGGGGGTTCTGTGGTTGGATGGGGTTGGTGGTGGAGGGTTCTGGGGGAGGGTCAGGGGTATAGGAACTGGTAAGAAAGTCATGACTTTTTCTGGCAAAGCAAAACCTACTCAACAAGGTTTTTTGAGGAATGCTGAGTATTTACCAGGTCAGTGTCCAGACTGAGCTGAGCCCAGACCACCAAACTGGGGGTTGGGACCCAAGTTAAAAGTTAACTTTTTATTTTTTGCCGATCATCTCCTGTAAAGAACATTATACCTGAAAATAAAGAGAAAGAGAAATATAATGTTCCCTCCCTGTCCTCAGGGAGCTTACATTATGAAAAACAACTTGTAAGATTTCCATGAAATTCAGAGAACTACACCGAATCTTTTAAAAACTTCAAAAATTCTTATATTCTAGTAAAACCACTGTCAGTTTTTCCTGCACACATATTTCATCTGTCTTTTTAATTCCTTTGAAGTCAGTCACACAAGACTTTCTTGCGTCTTTCTTCCTACCTTGTATATGATACAGCCAGATATTCTAACCCATAGATTGCTTGTGTCATTTCCCTGTGCTCCTCCCAAACAGACTCTCTTTACATGCAGTTCAGGTTAGTCACTTGGAAGAACAGATAGTCCAGAGTCTGAATTTCTTGCAGACGGCATGTTTTCTTATAATAGCAAAATGAAACAACTCTGTAAGAATGATCAGAGTATCATAATGGTACCAATTAGAATAAAATATGCTTCCTTCCATCCTTCATTAGATCCAGGCCAGGAATATTTCTGTAGTCATATGGTTTTCATCCAAAAAGGAGTATTTCAGTGTGATTTTTTTTTATTTTAAAAAGGAGACAAAGGGCAAGAGTTTCTTTTCTGCTGTAGATGGATCTTTTGCACCCCTCAATCTTACATTGCTTCCCTTCTCTAGTTAAATTAGCATGAGGAAACAGCCAGCACTTTTTGTCACTTGTACTTATAGAACTGACTTTATTGTAGTCTCTGGCCTGAGGTGGCATGGAAAGCTACAAAGTGGTTAGAATACATCAGTATATTTTTATAGAACAATTAACATCCTTGATAAACAAGCATCTGCCTCTAACATAACTAATCCAACAGATGAGCAATTTAAGTATCAAGGTATGAGCTGATAGCATGATGGTATCTCTTCCAAAAACACATAGTGCCATTGCACTGTTCAGCCAATTGAGAAGAGGTAAGAGGGATGGGAGACTGAGCAATAGATAAAGTACTTGCCTGCAAGAATGGGGACCTGAGTTTGAATCTCCCAAACCAACATAAAAAATCTCAGCATGCTTGTATATGCTTGTAATGCCAGTGCTGGGGAGGCAGAGACAGGAGCATCTCTAGGGCTCTCTGGTCAATCCACACCTATGAGAGACCTGTAACAAAGGATGACACCTTCCAGCTTCCACACACTTGTGCACTCACACACACATGAACGCTGGTCAACGCATACATTAAAAAAGTAGTAAGAAAACCACCCCCCTTGACTTTCTGGGGTATTGGATGAACTGTGTGGACATTGTCTTTAGAAACGGGGCCCTGTTCCATTTGCAGAGGACAGCCCTCTGTCCTATCATCAGTCTGGGATAGCCACAGGGCCTGCTTGGCCAGCAACTCTACCGAAGAAGGCAACCCAGTGCTGCCACTGGGAGCCTTGCCTGGTACAAGAGGTGGCTAGTTCAGACTTTGTATTCCACTCCCATCCCATCCCCCAGTCTACATGCAAAATCTATTCTATTTCCCCAGAGATTCATGCATCCCCCTAGAGCCCTCTATTCTTTACCAAACTTCTCTGGGTCTGTGGATTGTGGTTTAATTATCATTTACTTAACAGCTGATTTTCACTTGATTGTGGTTGATTATCATTTACTTAAAACCTGATATTCACTTATAAATGATAATATTTGTATTTCTCAGTCTGGGTTTCCTTACTCAGGATTTTTTGTTTTGTTTTGTTTTGTTTTTTTCTAGTTACATCCATTTGCCTACAAAGTTCATAATGTCATGATTTTTTCTCTTGTAACAGTTAAGTAATAATCTGTTGTATAAATGACCAAATTTTCTTTATCTATTTTTCAGTTGAGGGACATCTAGAACTTTTCCAGGTTCTGGCTATTATGAGTAAAGCTTCTTTGAACAGGCTTGAGCATGCTAGAGTAGAGTGTCATTGAGGTATAAACCCAAGAGTGGTATTCAATTTCCCTGAAGGCTAAGGATGTTGAACATTTCTTTAAGTGTTTCTTGGCCACTTGAGATTCCTCTGTTGAAAATTCTTGGTTTAGATCATTACCCCATTTTTAATTGGATTATTTGGTTTGGTGATGTCTAGTTTCTTGAGTTCTTTATATATTTTGAGGATGAGTTCCTTGTCAGATGTGGAGTTGGTGAAGATCTTTTCCCATTCTGTAGGCTGCCATTTTGTCATATGTTTATTCCTTTTTTTTTATTGAGCTATACATTTTTCTCCACTCCCTTCCTTTCCTTGCCCTCCCCTTCTACCCTCTCCTGTGATTCCCCATGCTCCAATTTACTCAGGAAATCTTGTCTTTTTCTCCTTGCTATGTAGCTCCATGTATGTCTCTCTTAGAGTCCTCTTAGAGTCCTCTTTGTTGTTTGGGTTCTTTGGGGTTGTGAAATGTAGGTTTTTTTTCTTTGGTTGTTTTTTGGGGGGTCTAGAAGCCACTTATGAGTGAGTACATATTATATTTGTATTTCTGTGTCAGGGTTACCTTGATCAATATGTTTTTTTCTAGATCCATCCATTTGCCTGCAAATTTTAAGATGTCATTATTTTTTACTGCTGTGTAGTACTTCATTGTGTAAATGTACCACATTTTCCTTATCCATTTTTTTGGTTGAGGGGCTAGGTTGTTTCCATGTTCTGGCTATTGCAAATAATGATGCTATAAATATAGTTGAACACATGTCCTTGTGGTATGAGTGGGCATCCTTTGGGTATATACCCAACAGTGGTATTGCTGGGTCTTGAGGTAGATTGTNTTTTTTGGTTGAGGGGCTAGGTTGTTTCCATGTTCTGGCTATTGCAAATAATGATGCTATAAATATAGTTGAACACATGTCCTTGTGGTATGAGTGGGCATCCTTTGGGTATATACCCAACAGTGGTATTGCTGGGTCTTGAGGTAGATTGTTTTCTAATTTTCTGAGAAATCACTGTTCTGATTTCCAAAGTGGCTGTACAAGTTTGCACTCCCACCAACAATGGAGAAGTGTTCCCTTACCCCACATCCTCTCCAGCATAAGCTGTCATTAGTACTTTTAATCCTGGCCATTCTGACAGGTGTAAGATAGGATCTCAGAGCTGTTTTGATTTGCATTTGTCTGACGGCTAAAGATGTTGAGCATTTCCTTAGGTGTCTTTCAGTCATTTGATATTCGTCTGTTGAGGGTTCTCTGTTTAGGTCTATTCTATACTTTTTATTGGATTATTTGTTCTTTTGATGTCAAGTTTCTTGAGTTCTTTGTATTTGGAGGTCAGTCCTCTGTCTGATGTGGGGCTGGTGAAGATCTTTTCCTGGTCTGTAGGCTGCTGTTTTGACTTGTTGACCATGTCCTTTGCTTTGCAGAAGCTTCTCAGTTTCAGGATATCCCATTTATTGATTGTTTCTCTCAGTGTCTGTGAATGGTGTTATATTTATTTAGGAAGTAGTCTCCTGTGTCAATGCGTTCAACTGTATCTCCACTTTCTCTTCTGTGAGGTTCAGTATAGTTGGTTTTATGTTAAGGTCTTTGATCCATTTAGAAATAGATCCTTATCTATGGCCATGCATTTTGCCATGTTGACAGTATCCTTGGCCTTAAGAAACCATCTCTCTAGCTCTGACTTTGTAATCTTAAAATTTCTAAACCTTAGGTTTTCTGTATGTAAAACAGGAACAATGGTAACATGCTATTTCAAGATTATTTTTGAAAAATAGTATAAAATTTATTTTAAACCACCTAGAGTTCTATATAACCAGAATCAATATAATTTTCAATAGCTAAAAAAACTCATGATAAAGATCTAAAATTTATTTTCAGTACAGTATTCATTTACCCTTATTCTGTTAGGACAATTTAAAAAAGAAATTTTATGCTCTGAACCACTATTTCTCAACCTTCCTAATGCTGTGACCCTTCAATATAGTTTCTCATGTTAATGTGACCCAAGCATAAAATTATATATATTATTTCTATGTCATAACTATAATTTTGATGCTTTTATGAATAATAATGTAAATACCTTTGTTTTCTGATAGTCTTACATTACCCCTTTGTTGAAGGGTCATTCAACCCCCAAAGGCGTCATGATCTACAGGTTGAGAACATTTGCTCTAAACAAATGAGATATAAAGGAAAATACACAATTTCCACAACTATTTTTATATCTATGTTTCTATACTAATACATTTAGATGTGTTTGTTACATTATAGAGAAATCATGTACAACTGCTGTGCACCAAAATTTAGCTTAATTTGATCTTTCAAGTAATATTCAGTTCCAACTCATAAGTATTCAAGTCTTGCTAGGAAGTGTTCTATGTAAGCAGACATGTCAATATTGATCATGCATTAGAATCATCATGACTATAAGATTGTCTCTTTCCCTTTTACATGACGGAATGCTTTCCTTAACTGTTTCCCTCATATGTGAAGAACTGAATCAAATGTTTCATGGAATTTTAACAGCAGTTTTTACAAAATTATTTCAATTAATGAGATATGTGCAAAGTAGGATGGCAGGAGGTAAAAATCACACAAAGCTAAGACATAATGCTAACAAGTAGCAAACATATTCCAGAGGAGTTGGGTGGAGCCGAGAGGCCTCAGGACTGATGCTTTCTGTCCTGGGAATTTACACTACCAAGTGTCACTGTGGTGAAAATGTGAATGCTTTAGCCTCACCAGCGAGAACCATTCTGCCCATTCCTGTAAACCAAGTCAATGGTATGATGTATGTTCTCATAGTAGACCAGAACATGAGGTAAGATGAGCCAACTAGAATTCATTTTGATCTTTCTACCATGGATCATGTAATTTTCACCTTATGGGATTCTTCATGCTTTTCTAGTAACCCAAATAAGATTATCCATCCCAAATGTTTTATTTCAAATTGCAGAAATTTGTCTCAGACCAACTTAAACAGATAATAAGAGTAGAAATTTCTTGATTCAGATAGAGGTAAGGTTGAGACTGAGTATGAGTGACAAAAGGAATTTATATGAACTAATATCTATTCCTTTTTAATCAGTAAACTCAGCCACTCTCCGATCAAATGAATTTTCTTAAATTGTTTACTTTCATATGACTGGGAATATGGTTATCAGAAGTTCCTATTTAAGTCCCTGAGGTGGCTATGACAACAAAGAGGCAATAAATTTCTGTAAAGCAGTTTACAATGGCTTACATATTATACATCTTATAGATAAAATGATGAATTTGCACATAAGTGAGTTCACAGTTGATTGGACCACCATTGCATTATGGCAACAAAACAATCTAAAGCAATCTCAAACGCCATCAATATATGTGTAAAGTCCGTAAAAGAGAAATAGTACCCCCTCCCATTGAAAATGATAGTGTTCAGGAAAGTAATCAGTTGTCAAGTGCCTTTTCTTATCAGAGTCAGAACTGTTGAATAGGGAAAATATAAAATGACTGTCTTTGTTAGGGTTTTGTTGCTGCAAAGAGATACTATAAACCACAGCAACTCTTTTTTATATTCATGTATTGATAATATATAGTATTTTAGTTTAATATTTCCATTTCACAATATAAGTCCTCAGATTTACACATAAACTTATTTTTTTAATAATTTATTAGATTTTTTAAAAATACCAATCCAAGTTCCCACTCCCCCTGCCTCCCATTCCCTCTACAGCCCTCCTACCCCAACCCCATCCAATCCTCAGAGGGCATAAGGCACTTATAAAGGAAACATTTAATTGTGGCTGGCTTACAGTTCAAAGGTTTAGGACATTATCTTCATGGTGGGAAGCATGGCAGCATGCACACAGACATGTTGCTGCAGAAGTAGCTGAGAGTTCTACATCTGGATCCACAGGCAGCAGGAAGAGAGTGACACTGGACCTGGCTTGAGCACCTGAAACTTTAAAGCCCATGCCAGTGACCAGTGACACACTTCCTCCTAAAAGGCCAGACCGATTCCAACAAGGCCATACTTCCCATAATGCTACTCTTTATGACTCAATAGGGTTTATTTTCATATAAATCACCATGGTGATTAAACTTGAAAAGGTCAAGGATGAAAAAGCTTGAAGCTGTTTCTGATGTGGATGTGTATACAAGTGTCCTGAAAGCTTCACAGAGCTACCATTACAGGCTGTTGTGAGTTGTCAGACATGGGTGCAAGAAACCAAACTTGGGTCATCTAGAAGGACAACAAGTGCTCTTCACTCCTGAGCCATGTCTCCAGGTCCTCTGATATTGACGAAGGAAAGAGGTCACTTTGAGCCTTTGGGAGAATTGTGATTGTGTCAGACTAGGCAGAATTAGTGGTGTGTTATACATATTCTGGGGAATGGAACTGCATTTCAATGAATTTAAACTCTCTTTCCCTGCCTAATGCCTCAGATACTGTGCCTAGGTTTGAGGAAACAGTCAGTAAACAATTAAGGAACCAACAATAAAGGCATGTCGTGAGTTGATTTGCTTTCCAGAGTGAGAAGATGCTTTACCACACCCCTGTCACTGAGTTCACTGAAACAGTAAGCCCACTCACCTAAACAGTGCTGTTATATCTAGCATTGTGTAAAGAGGATGCTCCTTTGGTAGAGTTTATAGTAATAAACATTCTATTCCAAAGGGTCTAAGTCTTGCATCAGAAAGTCTTGGCTAAATCATAAGAGGAAGGTAACTACGACTAATCTTCAACTCCATCAAAGGCCTGAGAAGTGAAATAATATATATTACTTGAGTCGAGCAGTATATAATGGAGACAATTGGCTCCCTGAACAATCACCCAGTCTCATTTGCAGCGTTGAAGCAACCAACTTTGGCTAAAGCTTAGCATAACTGACAGACCATTTTCAGAGGCAGGAAAATTTTCAGAACTGTCTTACTCTGTCTTGGCAAGGTTTGGCAGACCTTTTATCCTGCTTATCCAGTCCTGCCTATCCAGTCCAGAGATCATGTACTTTGTCAGTGGTTGAGGCATGGGCAGTTTCTTGCCCAAAGGCCAATTGTGCCAAGAGGAAAACAAACTCCAAGTAGGGTGTCTTTGGTGCTCAACATTCTCTTGGGAATAGATTGGTGTTGTCAGGAGCAACCATGTCTTATGTCAAGAGAACCCTAAGTTATTTAAATGCCATGTTCTACAAATTCTTGAAGTAGTTGAAGATTACCAATCCAGGCTGGATTGAACCTGATTTTAGCATTAAATACTGAAAGATAAGCTCAAATTAAAAACAATTATTCAGTGTAAATCATAGACTGTGTGCTCCGCAGAGGTCCCTGACTGGTCAGCAGCCTCAGGAGCACAAGGTTAATAAGGCAGCATGGCTGACAGAGATATTCAGGGAAGCCCACATCCCACCTGAACTTTCATGGTGTGCAAAAGCTGGATCCAGAAACCAGCTGAGGAGCTGGAGTGGCAGCTCCAAGACATTTAGTGAGAAAATATGAAGGACAGTGGCTAGCGGCTACTCAGGACCACTGCACAGGGATCCTATACCCAAATGCACCTTGCAGAGCCTGAAGGTGGCTGGCTAGAGCCTCTGGAGACCCAAGCCCCACATTGGGCGCCAACTGTTGACAAACTAACTTGGTTCGGGGAAATAACCAGGCTAAAAGATAAAAACAATTATATTTTTATTAATTATAAGGGGAAAACTCATGAAACAGGAACAAGAAATCCAAGCTTAGCTGTGCTGTGAGGGAACCACTCAGAGAGAGCACACGTGGGCTGCACGCCCATTTTTCTCTGGTCCCAGGTAACCACACCCTAACTTGGTCCCACCTCCTAAAGATAATTGGTTGACAAAGCTTCCCCATCACCCTGCTTTTTGTTTGTTTTCAGAATAAGAAATATATATAATATTTTATACTTAATATATAATATCATGTTTCAATATAGTGAGAGTTTTCTTGCATGTCATATTGTTTACCTCTAGAATTTTCTATTTTATTGACAAAGAATCTGAGATCTATAGTTTAAATATTTTTCATTTTATACAAGATACAGATATTATCATACTTCTAATCAAGGAATATGTTGCTCCTCTGTGGGCCAAGTTGGAGATAAAAAAGTGATAAAGGTCAAAATATGAAATAAAAATTTGAAGATATGTGGTACTTATTGTTATTGAGGGGTCTCATTTCTGTTTCTTTGCTTAGGACATTGACAGTGGCATTTCTATACATTTTTCTTTTCCCTTTGCATTTACAAGGTCATGTTTGATGTACCATGGGTGTTAATGATACTGTGTCTGAAATGATATCTGTTATGGAGGGAGCATCAGAAGCCAGAGATGACTTAGAGAAGGGATGTGTTGGGATAGAGTAATGGAATTTGGTGGTAGCTGGATATATAAAGGCTTATATTTATATCCAGTTTTTTTCTTTCTTTTCTTTTAAAAGTTTATAGTTTGGGTCAGGCAAGGTTTAGTGGCTTGAAAAATAATGGAAAGTATAAGGATGAGCTAAAGACAAGATGTATTATAACTTTTCTTTATGTGTCTCAATTACTGCCTTTCTTTCTACCATTAGTCTTGTGGAAAGAGCATGTCTAATGTTTTATTGTGCCCCAAGGACATGACAATTTTTTGTTGTTGTTGTTTGTCTTGTTTTTTCCTTGTCACGGCCACTGTTTTCAATGCTGGGAAAACTGGGGTTAGATAAGGAGCATGATGAGAAAGTATTAAGGCAAATAGGTTGGTGACAAATTGATGATGAGACCTATTTTATTTTTCTTCCAATTCTCCAGAAAGCTTGCCTTTTTTTTTCAACCTCATGCTTCTTGTGCTGCTGATCACAGATGTGTGGGGGGGTATGTGTTAAATATATGTGTTCAAGTATGCGTGTACAAATGGAGGTCAAAGGCTTTATGTAAAATGTTACTAGCATGTACGTCTGGTGATGCTGGAGTTACAGATGTGTATAACCCTGATGCAGGATTTTACATGGGATCCAGGGGGTCCAAACTCAGCTTTTCATGTTTGTGCAGTAAGCACTTTATCTGTCGAGCCATTCCACCAGCCCTAAAAGCATGTCACTTTGAGGTTCATTTTCTAGCAGCAGAAGATAGACAATAAGCATTGTAACTGAACAGAGTATTTTGAAAGGTAATGTCTTCCACTTTCAAGAAGATAGAGTACACATGATTTTTCTTTTACTCTTGCTAAGTACAGCTAAAAATTTGGCTATTATATGTATAATACTATTATAAGAAAACCCAAGGAATGGTACCATGTAAGCTCCCTGGATTTTCTGTTTTGCTTTCTATATTTTTTACTGGAAGATTAAGAAGCTTGAAATCTGGAAGTATCAATGAATATAGACCAAATAGCTCAAACAAAATTGGTTTTTTTTCCTTTGTCAGAAGGACAATAAAGGCCTAACCTAGCTTGCCAGAAAACTTTTCACAAAACTCACTCTTTACCAGCCCCCATCACAGAAATATTGTGTGCTGCCTCTCATAACTAAAAAAGACCAAATTGGAAGGAGCCTATACTTTTACTTTCATGAGGCTTGGCTATGGTTCCCCTCAGGGATGATATTTAAGTAGAGAGACCTGACACTCTTCCCCTGGGTAGTAACAATGTGACTTCATCCATCTCGCTGCACTGTAGCTTATACCCCTCAGTAATAACAAGAAAACAGCACCTTTTCTACTGTCTAGAGATTGTAGAAAAGAAGCCTCCGTTGGGCATCAGGGAAAGCTGAGGGGGCAATATGAACTTTTACCTGTTCCTGGTGGCAATGACTCAGCAACTCCCTGTCCCCACCAGATCAATGTCTCAAAATACAGTTACGCAAAGATGGTATGTACATTTCATCTCTGCTAGGTGGGAAACTGAGGCAGGAAGCTAGATTGTGCCTAGGAGGTCAAGACCAGCCTGGACAACAGAAACACCATCTCACAAAACAAATGGACCAGTAAACTAACCAACAACATTAACAAAACCCTAGCAGTTTAAATAGTATGCAGTTTCATAATAACATGACAATGTCCATGTTTCAGTAGGAAATTATATCAAGAACCAGAAATATCTCAAACTGAATAAAAAGATAATCGATACAGAATAAAACCAAGATGAAAGAAATATTATGATCATCTGTCAAATTTTTGTATTTTAGTTACTTTTTGTAGGGATCGAGATTTAACTTGGACCCTCATACATGGTAGGTAAGCACTATGCAGCTGGTGTGGAACTCATGGGTTCAAGTGATCCTCTTAAAGAGTTGGGACTATAGGTATCAATCTATACACTCAACTAAAAATTTTAAAGTAATCATGAAAGAAATGCTTCACTATGAAATTATGAATAGATTTTAAACAAAGAAAAGATAGAACAGGGGGTGTGCCTTTAATCCCAGCACTCAGGAGGCAGATGCAGGTGGATCTCTGTGAGTTCAANAGAGCTAGTTCCAGGACAGGCTCCAAAGCTACAGGGAAACCCTGTCTCAAAAAGAAGAAAAGATAGAAAGCTCTAAGTGGAACCAAATGGAAACTTAGTGTGCATGCACGCACGCACGTGTGCACGCGTGCACACACACACACACAAATGCATATGCTTAAGAGCACCATGTAAAAGCTCAGTGTGCATATTTCAGAGGAAAATTAGGAAACAAAGGAAAGAAATAGGGAGATAGAATCGAATGATAATAATAATCTAGAAAGAGAGCGAGTAGAATGCATAGAGGTGTGAAGAAGAAAAAGAGGAGGAGGAGAAGGCAGGCCTGGAAAGTGTAACTACAACAAAAAAGCTAATATTCCTTTCACTAGGATATAGAAGGAAAACAATGGTGATAAAGCACTTGAAGTTTGGAATAGTTAAAGCATTGGGAAGAGATGTGAACATACAGAGTAAAGAAGCTGAGTGAACTTCAAATAGGACAAGTCTAAATGAATGCATACCAAGACATAACACAATTAAACTTCTGAAAATTAAGAACAAAGAAAAAAATAAAAGCAACCAAAGAAAATGATCCTTTACTAAGAAAGAAGGACAATTCAAACACATCAGATTTCATTAGAAACCACAAAGGTCACAAGGAAGAGGCATAAAGCTTTTCAAGTTCTGAATGAAAAGAACTGTCAACCTAGAATTCTGTCCTCCATGAAAATGGAGCAATCATGACATTCTCAGACTAAGGGAAATAAAGACAATTTTAAACAATTACAGTAGAGGATGGTAGAGATTTATAAAGGGAAGAGACGTTCCTATCTTTTGTTAGTTGGTAAGATGATGACTCTCATAGTTGCATATATGTGATATAGGTAAGACCTAGGGCAACCACTAAAAACCTGTGTTGAGAGATACCACATCTGTGCTTTAAAACAACATAGATAAAATATAATCTTAAAAATTGTTGAACACAAAAGAGTAAAAATAAAGCAGAAGAATAAGAAATAGAACAAATAATGGAAAATAAAAAGAAGGCTTAATAAGATGTATCAATAAATATAATAATTAAAAAATAGAAAATAAGTGGGCCAAAATATGACCTATTAATATGTTGTCTCTAGGAAACTCATTTCAGATATATATTGTCAAGTTAAAACTACAAAAGTAGCAAAACTATACCATGAAACAATCAAATGAACTCAGGTGAATCTATAATAATTACAGTTAAAATTTTAATGCAAAGAGACTTGCCAAAAACATAAAAGGTCATATATAGTGATACTACATCAAGTGATAGTACAACATCATTGCTCTTGTACATAAAGCAGGGTTCAATGAAGTAAGAAAATAATCCTAAATCTGTATGCACTAAATAATAAGACTTTAAATGTATTTAATCAAAACTGACAGAGCTGAAAGGTGAAATATATTAATTCACAATTGTAATTGAAAAATTCAGCATCCTCCCTTCAACAATTAATAAAAACCCAAATAGAATCATCAGTATATAAAATTCAACAATTTCTCAACCAAAGACTCCTGTTAACAATCGTAGGCCATTCTACCTTACAAAAGAGTACATGCTATTTCTGGGGTCAGAGAACAGCTACTCAGATAGACAAATTCCCTGGCCAGGAAGCAAAATTTGCAAGTCTAAAAATTGAAATCACACAGAATGCATATTTAATCACAATTGAAATAAATTAGTTCTCAATAATAGAAAGATAGCTAAATATTAAAACCCTGAAACCACCACCACCAACAAAAACCCACTTTAACAATTCATGGGATACAGAGGAAATGTCAAGGGAAATAATAAATTCACTAGAAGCGAGGAAAACAATTGGTAAAATGGAGAGCAGAAATAGATGACACTGGAAACAAAATAGAGAAAATAAGTGAAACAAAAATTAAGTCTTTGAAAAAGGCAATAAAATTGATAAATTAGCAATACAGAAATGAAAAGAAAACTGTATATCAGGATGAATAGAATGGCACTCCCTTCCCACAGACATAAGAACTTTTAATAAGGGCAGATTTGTTTCTTAGCATGTGCGTGCTCACATGTGCCCATGAAACGTAATATCTGTGGAGGTCAGAGAACAGAGTTTGGTCTCTCATTCTACAAGTCCTGGGACTTGAGCTCAGATGGTTAAGCTTGACAGTAAGGACCTTTACTCCACTTACCTATCTTGTTGGCCCTTACATAACATTCTTTAAAAATATTATATATTTATTAACTTCATCTTTTCATACATGCATATAATGTATTTTGATCATATTCCCGTTTCTCAAGATTGACCCCTCAACTCCTTCCAGATTGACAATGCCCGTACCCAACTTCATGTCCTTCCCCTCCCCCACTGATTCCAATTTGTGCTGCTCATATACTCATGAATCTTGGGCTGCCCGGTAGAGCTTGGTCGGTCGACCAGTTGCACGTGCTTAAAGAAAACTCTCTCTGCCTCTTTCAGAACTCATCTGTCAGTAGCTCCTCAGCTAAGGATGAGGGCTTGTGAACCTCCCTGTCACTTTGAAATTACAAAATTGTAGAAATGGAGAACATTCTAGAGGTTTCCAAAAGTGACATTTCAGGTGGGGAGCATAGAAGGTAAAGGAGTGTGACTACAGCAACAGAACCTGAAGCATCCTTGAGATGATGAAAATACATGCGCATCACACTGCAACACTGCTAATTTCCTGGTTATGATAATGTACTATAATTTAAAAAAAATATTACCCTGGGAGAAACTGGGTAAAGAGCATATGAGGCTTCACTGTGCCATTCCTTTCAACTGCGTGGGAATCTGCAATAATTTCAATTAAAATGTGATTAAAAATCACTTACTGCTATAGCTTAATAAAAGTGGAGTAAGAGACAAGGAACTTAATTTTGTATTTTCAGAGAGTCTGTATAATTTTAGAATACTCAAAAATGCCAAATTGATACTATGACATATAAGGAAAGATGGTCCTAATCCATTTTCTATGGAATATAACCCACTACTACAGATGGAGCATTTTAAAGAAAGGTTTATGTTTGGCTCCTGGGTCTAACAGTCCAAGTTGAAGGCCACTGTCAATATTCTTGCCAACTCACTGTTACAAAATGCCTGAGACAATCAACTCCTGAGGAAAAAGTTTTACTTTCAGTCCAGTGCCCTGAAGTATATTGTCCAACTTTGAAGTCACTGATAGCGACATACATGTGTGATTTGACTGGTTGGTCTAAATTGAGGTGTGTGGCATGTCTAAAGTATACATGGGATTTTGGAACAGTATTAAACATTTAAAAACTCATCAATAATTTTATAGTGATTACATGTTGAAATGTTTTAGAGATTTTTTAATTATGGAAATAATCTTATTAAAATTGATTTTACTTGTTTTTCTTCTTTTGGTAATTAAACATTAAAAGACAGAGATTTATTTGTATTTGTGACTCACATTGTAACGCTTTGGATACCAAAAGTCTATAGTATATCAAGAATATGTTCACTCTAGACTTATGGTATCTAACACAAGGACAGGATATAGAACATATCAGATATCTCACCCTCTTCTTACCATTGATAAGCTGTATCTAGCACACCAGTCTTCCCCATGAATGTCACCTACGAATTTTTAGTTACCAGCCTTTACCTTAAAAGAAGAACATGGCAAGAGGTAACAGAACAATATGAAAGGTAGTCACTTAGAAAGATTTCCTAGGCCAAGGACTGGCTCCAACTCCTGGGGAACAGACTTTAAAAAGAGAGTCTGTGCTGATAAGCGATGTCACAATTGGGCAAAGAAGTATGTGCTAATGAACCATGTAAAGCTCCAGTCACTAAAGCTGGGGTTTACAGATGTGTTTTTATGGATACTTATTTACCATGAACATTTAGATGGTAATCGGAGCACAAATCGTCTGTTCAAATAGTTATTTCAGCTTTCCCCTGACCACCATAATCTTCTGGTAATCCCTCCTTTGGCCTTTTCCAGCTGTCTGTCCCTTTTCAGAGCGAGGCCAGCTTCCCCTTTGCTGCTGTGAGTGAAGGCTGAGCCTTAATGTGTGGCCACTTACATAGCTTCTCAGCTTTCTCAAAAAAGAAACCAGATCATTTTATATGACCATTGGCTTCTCCAAGTGTGGATAGTAACTCTGTCCACTTTCAGAGCAGATGCTCCCACTAACAATGATGACATAAATAAATAAGTCCCAGTTACAGAGTTCTTACTACATGCCAAGAACTGTACTAAATGGATAACCAATCCTGGCCCATTTCACCCCCTCAACAAGCATGAAACAGGTTCTATTAGCTCAGTTTACAATAAGGGACTGAGGTTAAGAAAGAGGAAAAAAACACACCACCCCTCTGGTCACTCAGGTCGAGCACCTAATGGAACCATTTACATGCAAGTGTGCAGAAGCCCGTGCTTACACACTGAGCTTTTGTGCCAGATTGCCTCCCTCGACTAGAATTCCTATGTGTTGACTTTCAGACAGTCTTGTCCAAATATTCTACTGGCAGCTGGATGAAGCTGTGAGCAGCAGGAAAGGCAAATTCTCCTGAGAGGGAGATGACCGCTGTACTCAAGAGGAGACTATGCTGTCTGCCTGAATTGCTTGTGCCTCTGGGGCTCAAAGAAGAGACTGTGATTATTTAAGTTGAGAATTCATTCTGTTCAAAATAAAATTCTTATGGATAGAGTTTTTACTATTTTTAGTTCAATTCAGTTTTTATGGGAAGTTTAATCTAATTTAATTCAATTACATGAAATGTTAGTAAAAGATGTTCTGGAAGTTAGAATGGAACATATGACCCAAGGGAGGTGGGTAGGCTAGGAGTAAAGTGTCTGACTATGTGGGCTGTTAAACACTAGGCTAGGTTGTGTCAGCTCAGAAAAATCCTCAGGGTCAGCTAGATTTGTGTCCCCGGGTAGCTGAGGTGTGAGACTCTCTTAAGGAAGATTCCCTGTGATTGTTGTTCTTAATAAACCTGTTTAAATCTCTGTATCAGCTTAGGAATTTTGAGTAACAGATGCTAAAAGGGAATTAGGTTTTGTCTTGAGACATACCTTTGCAGGGTAAAGGGGAAAATCACAAGTGGGCAGCAAAAGCCTCCAGCTGGTGTTGCAGACACTTAAGAAAGGACAAGATATGGGAAGAGAATTGGATGAAGAGCCTTGGGCTGCAGTGCAACTCTGTGAGAGTCTTGCCCAAGCTGCTGGGGAGTCACTAAGTAGAAGTTCCCCATTAGAAAATCACACATTATGGGGCGGGAAGCAGGCCTTCCTCTTAACTCCCCTCTGGTGCTCAGTTGCTATCTGAAAGATAGTCTGGGTTTAAGAGGGAGAGGTTGGGTAGTGAATGCAGAGGATTTGGAGGGATAACATCAAACACCCCCCCATTGTTCTAGCAACAGGTTCTTTTGCAGGGAGCTTCGAACAGGGTACCTCTGCATCTACTATTATTTATGGTCTTACCAAGTTGGAGTACTTCCTTTAAATTTATAGCAGTGTCAAGTGAACCAAAAAGCAAACTTTGCCTTCCTGTGTTTCCCCCCCCTAAAACTAACTGCCCCCTTCAAAGAATATTTTCTCTAAAAATTTCTCATTCTTTCCCTCTGGATACTATATTCAACCAAGGTCTCTTTTTCTTTGGAATATAGTAAAACTACCATTTTTGTTTCTATTTTTCACTTATGTGTTTGTATATGTGCTGGTTCACATGCTCACATGTGTGCTTGTGTGTCAAAAGCCTGACGTGACATTAGATATCTTCCTTGACAGCGTTCTACCTTGTGTTTTGAAATAGGATCTCTCCCTGCACCCAGAGCTCACCAACTGCGGCTAGCCATGTTTTTGGGAGATGCCATCTTCCCCTCCAGAAAGACCACTGGGTTTACAGGCAGGGTGTCAGCCACACGCACCAGGCCTTATGTTGTTTCTAGGGACTTAGATTTTCTTTTCTTGATTTCTCAACAAGTGCTTTGTCTGCCAAGCCATTTCCCATTTTAATGCTTCCCTACTTTATTGACTCCCAATCTCTCTGTAGATGAAAGCTGAAAGAGCACTCTTACTGTACTTTCCTTTCCCTTAAACACTGATAATCTAAAATGACTCTTCAGTTTGCCTCTTGAATATATTTAAATTTTAATCCTTTTAGTTGTCATTCTTTATTTATCACATTGTATCAAGTCTCTCATCTGCATGTTTTTGGATTATATTAGAAGCGCTCTGTCTATTCTCTCTGCCTTTAGTCTTGTCTCTGTTTAGTTTGCCTTTTGCACAGGTACCAAACACAGCTTTACTACAGAGACCTCAGTAACTTACCAGCATAAACTATGTAAAAAGCACCAAGTAGATTTAGTAAGGTGAAAGTTACAGGTTCTCCTTCAAGTCCATGGCTTCACCAGACTGGGGTGGCTGGTTATGTTTTGTGGCGCCTAGGCCCATCTGATATATCTACAACAAAACTACTTGACCTAAGTCTCAGGGATCATTGCAAAAGACAGGGCAAAAAGGCTGTAAGAGCCAGAGGATCAGGGAGTTGGCTGTGAGATTGTGTATCCTAGAAATGTCATGAACTACACCCATGAAGTCTTATCAATGTGGCTGCCTAAACAAGACCTGAATAAGGATGACACCAATAGACATGGATGGCCAAAAACTTACCAGGCCTCAACCTAGACAAAGAACTACAGGCAATTAAGGAATGTTGAGAAAGAGAGACATAGTCTTCCAAGGGAAGGACATACTAGTTGCTTATCTAGTACCAAATGGTCATCCCTGAAAACATACACAAGTAACGTTGTAAAGATTGATACATTTGGGGAAAAGACGCATAGATAGATAGATAGATAGATAGATAGATAGATAGATAGATAGATAGATAG
>LOJH01010498.1:9769-37139 GCA_001685095.1 Ellobius talpinus
CACATGGCTCAGTACCTTTTTCAGTGGGGTAGGTCACATCTTGCTTCTTCCGTGTCTGGACAGGACTGAGGAGAGAGCTTCCTTCTTCCCAGAATTCTCCTGCTCTCCTTTCCCCACCTCTACATCCTGTCTGGTTGTCCCGCCTATACTTCCTGCCTAGCTACTGGCCAATCAGCATTTATTTAAAACATAATTGACAGAATACAGAACTGTCCTACACCAGCCATTCCCTCTTGCCAAATGAAAACAGTCGTGAAAGTAATTCAGTACACTCTCTTTTTAAAATCTACTTTTATTTTTCAGTTTGTACTACAATTATAGCATTTCCCATTTTCTTCTCAAAATCTAAATCACACTTTTGATATGGTGATTTAATCGACTTAGTATATATAAATTATATATATATTTATATAAAAGCAGGACTTTGCTTTCATTTTCCATAATGAAAACCAGTTTTCTTGGAAAGTTGAGGATTCCCCTCAGACCTTATGCATTTTTCACGTGTCAATCATCCTTTAATTGAATTCTTCAATCTGTTCCACTAGTTTTTCTTCCCCTATTCACGCCACATACCTTTAAATGTCTTAGCTTTGTAGTAAGTTTTGTTATCTCATAGCCTATGACTTTTTTTCACTAAAAATTCTTATCTATTCCTAAATCTTTGCTTTTCTAATTTTATTTTAAAATAAAAACTGCCACCAAATATTATTGATATAATCATTGAAATTTTATATTGCATGTAGAGACTGATTTGTGGAAATTTTGTGACATTACGATGATGTAGAATCACTCTCCATTTCACGTGTCTTTCTTTTTTTTCTTGATGGCTTAAAGTATGATAATCTAACAAAAATTGTACACTTATTCCTAAAACATAACATAAATTTTATAATTTTCTTCATAAAGCTTATTAATGATATATCTAGAGACTCTCATTAAGTCTGTTGACATCTACAGATTCATGTATCACTTCTCTTTCAAACTAGTTTTCTCTCTTCCCTTCTGAAGCAGGATCACACCTTGACTGGGATTGTCTAGTCATGCATGTCCTTTGCCCTCATTTAAACTTTGACCTCACTTGAGGGACTGGCTGGATTTTCTTACCCTTCTTCCCAATGTGACAAAGTTGAGTAAATCTCCCCTTTTCCACTTAAAAATAAAACAAAATAAAGTAAAAATTAGTAATGTATATTTAAGAAGAATAATTTTCATGTTTAGAATTTTACATATTCCCTTTAGATTGGCTTGTTAGTTGTGTCATTTAAATATTCTCTGTGACTACAGATATATTTAGACATATAACTTAGCAATTACTAAGAGAGATGCATTAGAAATTTCCTCAATGCTTTCAGATATGTCAATTTCTTCCATGCTACTTATTTTGCATCTCTATAATTAAAAATATTCATATTTTGACATGTTTCCACTTCCCAGTAAAATTTTCAATTTTCATTTTACTTCTGTAATTACTTTTCCTTATCTATTTGCCCTGATCTCAATGTGTATCATGTATACATAACAGGTATCAATAACAAAAGTATTTCTGCCTGTGATCTGAAATTAAAATATATAAAAGCAGTATTTATAAACAATAAATGCAGGGTTCACCTTAAAATTAGATATTCGATTGTAGCATCTATAAGTGATATAGCATACTTGACTCGAAACCCTCTTATGTATCAAGGATATAAATTTGGATATTGTATTATAAAATAGGTTTCTTGATTATTTACTTACATGCTAATGCAGCTCTGGGAATATAACCTAGGTACTTACAAATGCCACACAATTGTTCTACTTCTGAACCCCTGCCCTCATCCTGAGACAATGTTTTAAGGGAATAATGCTCTAGAAGTATATTCTGTGGAGAAACGGTGCTTCAACTTAATTTGGGGGAGATGAGCTGTGATGTGACATAAAAAGTTGGTGTGAATTTCAGGGACTATCTGAGTCACAGAGGACAAATGCCATACATATAAATCAACGGGAAGGGGACAACTGTTTCTGTTGAATGACAGAGGGTGTTGAAGCAAAGGACACACATGTGAATAAGGTGAGCATGATGTGGCTGGGCACAATCCTGGGATGCATTATTTAGATTCTATCCCAGATGACATCCAATAGAGCAATCTCCAGGAAAAGAATGACTCAGTGTAATGATGTGTGCTTGAATGCTAAGCAGAAATCAAGGGTGACTTAGCTAGAAGGTGATGCTATGGGGTGGCTCCAGGTAATTGCAATTGTTAAATCCCAAGAACACGGAACTGCCTTTCTAGACATAAGCTCTGAACACCCTTCAGACCCAGAGTGTACTACTACTGAACCACCTAGCCATCCTGGAGGCCTGACAAAGGGAAGGGAAGGGAGCATGAGGGAAAAGAGGGGAAAATTGCATCTCCTTTAGCACTGTCTGGTCCTACACACTAGAAGAAAACCTGCTACTGTGTTCTGCTATATAATTTCTTGCTGTGTTCCAAATGCTTACCCTTATACACAGGTAAGTGTAGCTGCCCCTCTGTCTTTTTGGAGCACTTGGAGGCTGTCACAGAGATCCATAGCTAGTAAAAATTAAGTGACTGTGAGGTGACCAAGGACAGTTGATCCATCTGCATCTACTACTCAGGGAACATTGTGGAAAAGAAGGTGAGAAGATTGTAAGAGTCGGAGTACCAGGACACCTGTTGCTAAATTGTGACTCCTAGCTGTGCCAGGAATGTAAGCTACATGAAATCTCAACAATATGGTTGCCTGTTATTATCTGTATAATAACAACACTGGTCAACATGCCTACTCAGATAGGAACAATCTTACCAGAACTCACTCCACAGACTCTCAATGACTGCTAAAGGAGGAAGAGGGTAGAAATGTTTTACTCATCTATAAAAATCTCAAAAAGAAAATTTTAAGTTAAAAAGTGTATTCATAGTGAACCTCTAACCATATGTTGATTTTAAGATACGGTTTTGGACTATAATTAGATCATGATCATGAGGACATAGGTCTTACAAACAGGGCTAGTGGCATTGTGAAAGGGGTCTAAGGGAGAATGCTTGCCTTTTCTAACAAAAGACACAGCTAGAAGCAAGTATACTGTAGAGACCATTGTACAATATGAGGAGGAAATGATTTTAAAACAGAATTGTTAATAAAAGAGGAAGCAAAAGTAAAAATTCAGGAAATTCTCAGTCTTTTTATAAGAGAAAATAATAGAAAGTTTATTTTGGAAAGAACACAAATGCACCCTCTCACTAGGGAGATTAGCATGGACCAGGCTTGCACACATCAAGAGAATCGAGAGGTAAGTCATCCACCCACCTAGGAGCTCAGATCTACTATGAATGCCAAAAGAACAACCCAAAGTCATCTGGGGAATTATCAGTTGATGTCCTTCTAATCAGATATCCAGAGAATAGGAGTCTGGAGACAGAGCAATGCAGAAGAAAGAACTATTTCTGCAGTACTACTTTGGGTCAAATAGTCAGTCCATTGGTGTTTTCCTCAACAGCCTCAAGTGTTACTACCATGTGCCTCTGCCCGGTGTTCACTGTACCAAGAAAAAGGACAGGGATGCGGCTGGCTCAATTTAGTTTTGAAAGTATAACCAGAGAGTCATGGGATCCAGATAGAAAACTAAGCAGGGTAGGATTGCTTCACAAAGCCTCATTAGGGCAGTCCCCACCTGGGCACAGAGGTTGCTTTCAAATCGGTATAGCCACCAGCATATGTCTCCACCTTAAGAGTCTGCAGGCACATGAGTCCAGTCATGACAGCTGAGACACATTGCAGAGCTGTGGAGGCAGGGCCTTTCAAAGCTCTAAGAGTCCCAACCTGCACAGACAACCTTCAGGGGCAGAATTTCCACCCTGATGAGACCAGAAGGCAAGACCTCTGCCCCGGTTATCTTGGAAGGCAAAATAAGCAAGCCAAAGATTTTCAAAAGAGTTAAGATCAGATACTGCTCGCCTTGCTGTGTTTGAAAGCTGCCCAGGGCATTCCTTCCCTCTTTTCTGTTTATCTCCTTTGGAAGGGGAAAGTTTATACTGGGTCTCTCCGATCACTGTATTTCTGGGGTACATTGCATGCTTGATTTCAAAGCTCCACGGCTGGGGGCAGCTTGCTGCAGGATAAGTCATCTGCAGTCTCATCCTTATCGATGTATGTGATATTCAAAAGAGACTTGGAGTGAGAACCGGTGTGAGTTAAGACTTCTGAGGCTCCTGAGATAGACTAAGTAAACTTTTTATGTGAGAGGACATGAATGTTGCGGGACCAAGGGCATAATACTTGGTTTGCATGTTTATGACCCATCCCCTAACCCCTAGGTAGCTGTTTGGTTCTGGAAATTGATTAGGTCTTGAGCTAAGAGTCCCAAGGAATGGAATTAGTATAAGGGCCACTTGCCTCTTCTGCCATACAAAGACTCAGTAATTAGGCACCAACTGTATGTCAAGTATTTCATGTCTCAGTAAGCGCTTCATAGGTGATGGCTGTGATATTGAACTCCCGGCCCCTAGAAATGTGAGAAATGAACTTCTGTGGTTTATAAGTCACCGTGTTATGGCATTCTGCTGTAGCAACCAGGGTGGAATGAAACAGTAATGAATATGATCAAAGCCCAAACCCAATGTGCCTCAGAGTCCAGCCTTGTTTCAAATGTGATGATGAGCACCTCTGTCTGTGGCTTAGTTTTCTAGCATTGGATGGAATACCTGGATGACTGACCTACAAGAAGCAAAGAATTATTTTTCTTTTGGTGGTTTCTGTTCATGGTCACTTGACCCAGTTGGTTTGAGGTTGTGATGTCACACAGTGTGTGGCAAAGGAGGCCTCGTCCCCCTGCGGTAGCCAAGAAAGAAAGAAATAAAAAGGGGTCCCAATATTCCCTTTAAGGGAAAACTTCCAATGACCTTGATTCTTTCACTGACCCCCAACTTCTTAAAGGTTGTGTTCCCTCCCAATAGTGTCATGGGGTTGCAACCAAGTCATTAACATGCAGGCCTTTGAGGACAGTGTACATCCAAACTGTAACAATAGCTTTATAGTAACGTTACTCAACTATGAAATAATGATAGGTTGGAAAACAGGTTTGGGTCTAACATTTAAATAACTCTCATGAATGAATATTATGTAAAATTTATGTTGAGAACAGGCTGTTCCCTACCCTGAATTGCTTCATATTGTATAGAACAATGGTTTTTCAGTCTTTGCCTTGCCATGGTGACTGTATTTTGCAAATAGTGCCTGACTCCATTGTGGAGACCCAGGATGACTCTACACCTAGGATACATAAGCAATGTCATTGCTCAGCATCATTCGTAAGGCACAGACTGATAAACAGCATTCCTAAAAATATAAAGGGTGCCACTCTAGGATTTATCAGAGTAAATTGGGAATATAGGTATATATAAATGCACTAAAATTATGTCAGAAAACCATGCTGGGGAATGACTCTGCGGTTAGAGAGAACCTGAGTTTGGATCTCCAGTGCCCACACAAAACGTTGGGCTAGCCAATACTGGAGCATTCTTACAGCTTGATAGATAGCTAGTCTTGACAAATCAGTGAGTTCCAGGTTCAGTGAGAATATCATGTCTCCAATATTAGATGGATGGTGACAGAAGGAGACAAGAGACAGTGACCTCTGGCTTCCCCATGCATGTGTACTGTCTTCCTTAGAGTTCCTATGGGTGTGAAAAAATTTTCATGACCAAAAGCAATGTGGGGAAGAAAAGGTTTTTGACTTACATTTGCATGGCATGGTGCATCAATGAAGGAAGTCGGGATAGACATTCACAGTAGGAACCTGGAGGCGAGAACTGAAGCAGAAGCCAGGAAGGAAAACTTGTTTGCCCTGGCTTGCTCACCCTACTTTGTTATACAACCCAGGACCACCTGCCAAGGGGGGTGGCACCACCCACAATGGGCTAGGTTCTTCTACATAAATCACTAGTTAATAGAGCACCATACAGGCTTGCCTCAGTCCAGTCTAACTGAGTCGTTTTCTCAATCATTGTTCCCTCTTCTCAAATAACTCTGGGACGTGTCAAGTTGACCGAAAAACCAACCAGGACATGCATGCATGTGCACACACATTCAAAAACATTCATATGCACACAGGGATGCATGTATACATCCAAATACCAAATATATACACAGAGACTTTATTAAAAAATGAAATTAAAGAACCTTGGTTTGCCTGGGCTAAGTCGGTCAAGGAGATTGGGAATATTTGAAAAACCGCCTTCAGCAAAACTGCCACAGCTTGTGAATCTATTGTTACCCAGAAATTCCGACATCATGGAAAGCACATATGCTCTGGCATGTGTTTCTGACCTTGGAAGCCCACAACAATTTGATGGAGTTGCTCTTCGGATGAAACAAGTTGTCCTGCTATGTAGTATGCCTCTTTCTAAAAAGCAACTTTCTGTTTGGTTGATGCATTCACAGTTGGAAAAAGAGTCTTGACTTTCTCTACTATTATCATACAGGTATCTATTGCTTGCTTTGTTTACTAACATTTTCTTTATGTATTTAGGCTTCCAATGTTTAATGTGCATACACACACACACTGTACTGTTGATGAGAACTTCTTCAACATTAACTAATGGTTTTGTTTCCACTGCATCTTTCTCCATCTTTCTGTTTTCAGTCTAGCCATGTTCTTCCAATTTCAGTGGCAGGCAGCATATAGCTGACTGTGGGCTATCCAAAGGTGTCAGTTGGGGGTTCAAGAGGAGTATTGAGGGAGATTGGTCTTCTAGGTTAAAAAAAAATTGTTAGAAAGGTTATTAATGTCGTGGGCATGTAGACAGACAGTACCATGGTGGGATCTTTGAGAAGATTTCAAGCCCTAACTCCTTAGTTAGACAAATGGCATGATGGGGCTCTTATGAGAGTTCAGGTCCACATGGCAGAGTGGGAGATGGATTTTTCTTATAGTTTTCAGAAGATAGGGAAGGTTCATCTGGCCAGGCTGTCCTGATTCCTTATCAGCAATGAAAGGAGGAGTATTCTGGGAATGGAATGTGCAACTTTCAGGATATTGAGAGAAGGTTCACAATTAGTCAAGGGGTACCCACTGTATGTGAGGCAGATATATTATCATGAGTAGTCATCTGGTACCACTGAATCTGGAAACCTGATCTGTAACCATTACTGGGGAGTAAGAATAACACAGCCGCCATTCTGAGATCTAGGCACCTGAAGAGACTATAGCATCACCTCAGCTTTTCAGGTTTCTCTACCTACAGCTTTAGGGATTTCAGAATCAACTATGAAGATGGAGATAGGAGGGTGCCATATGGGGATAAACCGAGAAGCATCTCATCTAGGATTTGATATTTCCTTCCTGGAGGCCTAGTATTGGGACCAATACCCAGGCAGCCTCTTACAGATTCCCCAATAGGCTCCCTTGACAGGGTATTTGCCTGTAGCTGGGAGAGCAGGGGGAAAGGCTGCTGTGGGTGAATATGAAATTTCAACCCAACAGGTATTTTATTTATGAATGTCCTCTCTGTGCTGCCCCAAGCTGACCTCAACTTCATGATCACCCCATCTCAGCCTCCTGAGTCGCTGGGATTACATTTGTGTCACCCCATACCTACACAACTGGCTGGGCTTTCCTTTTCTTTTCTTCCCTCCTTTTCTCCCTTTGCCCTCCCTCTTTCTTTCTGTTATTTCTAGTTCACTGGGCCACTCTGCTGCTGTTTTTAGCATTCACTCATTTGTTTCCTGGGGTCAGGTGACATGTCTGTGTTTATCTGTGAATGGGGATGAGCAAGTACCACAGCCATGTGTGGAGGACAGAGAATTTCTTGCAGGATCCGTTCTCTTTTTCCACTAAGTGGATCCCAGGAATTGAACTCAGATCATCAGGCTGGGCAGCAAGGATCTTTACCCATTGAGTCATCTCTCCCTCCCAGGCTACTTTGTTTTAATTTAAGAATCTGATTTATTTGAAGTTATTGTTTATGGATGTGTTAGTCTGATTTCTGCTGCTGAGATAGAATATCATGACCAAAAAGCAAAGTTAGGAAAGAAAGGATTTATTTGGGCTTTCAGCTCCAAAGAGATACAGTCTGTCATAATAAGGAAGGCATAGCAGCAAGAACATGAGGCCAGTCTGACAACCAGGAAACAGATAAGTCACCTTTCAGAACAGGACACAGAGACAGACAGAATTTAAATCCTCAAAGCCCACCCCCCATGACATGCTTCGTCCTGCAAGGCTCCACTCCTGAAGGTTGTATAATTTTTCCAAACAGTGTCACCAACTGGGAACCAAGTGCTCAATTATTTGATTCTATGGGGACATTTCTCGTTCAAATAATCATGTTCTGCTCCTGTTCCCCAAAGGCTCATGACCATCTCATGGTGCAAAATACATTTAGTTCAACTTCAAAAGTCCCCATAGTCTGTTAACAGTCACAATGCTGTCCAAAAGTTTGAAGTCCACTTTATCTTCTGAGACTCCAAACAACCAATCTCTTGACTGTGGTACCTTCCAAATTGGTATCTGGGGTTCAGATTCAAGGGTCTTAAATGAATCTGCCTCACTAATTTTGCTTTCTGCAACATATATTATCTCTCTTAGGCTGGTTCTTCTCCTTATATGTGGTTCTCCTTGACAAAAGTCTGCAGTTCTAGTATCTCCAACATCTTGGGGTAACCACTAAAACCCAGGTTTCACGTCATAAACTCTCAGGGCCTCCTTACAAGAGCTTCAACATACTGCCTAGCCTCAGTAGCTCTCTGACATCATGAGAAAGAACCTATAACTCCCACAATCTTGCATCTTGTCTTCAAATCCAAGTAGATGATGCTGCCAATTTCTGATGCTAGAGTGGGACAAAGCCTGAACACCTTGGACCACAGTTACAACAACAGCTTCTGGACACTGAAGATGGTGGAAAACTTCTCTTAAGTATTTTCTTTGTAGCTGGGCTGTGCGGCACATGCCTTAATCCTAGCACTTGGGAGGCAAAGGCAGGCAGATCTGTAAAGTTTGTGGTTAATGTGGTCTACAGGAGCGAGTTCCAGGACAGGCTTCAAAACTACAGAGAAATCCTGTCTTGAAAAACAAAAACAAAAATAAGAATAGAAGTATTTGCTTTCTGTGAGAAACAAATCAAAACAACCCTTAGACTCTTTCCTCTTTCCTTTCACTGGCTGGAGTTGGGTGGGTCTTGCCCTCAGGGTACTTTTTCTTGTTATTTTACTTAAAATCCAGAGGCTTATCTTTAATGGCACCAATCGCAAACAATTACAGCCTCTTTTTCAGCACAAGAGTTGAGTCCTATCTAAGCTCTCTGGTCTCTTTGTCTCTTTAAACTGCACATTTTAAAACTCTCTTTCGGCCCCACTTGTTCTTTTTCACAAGAGCCTGCCTAAGAGCAATCAGTAGTAACCAGTCAGTCTACAGTCCAGTGTGTGTTCTTTTGTCACTGTGAGTCAGACAGTTTATCTAGTGAGGTATTTTAAACAGATAATTGTAGTTATGACAGTACCTTGGTGAAATAATAGAATGTACAAAGACCATTCAACAGGAATGATTAACAGTTGGGAGCAGCTTTGACAAGAAAGGGTTCCCTAAAGAAGCATCATTTAAGGTGAGGTTTGAACAATGAATAATAGTTAGACAAGAAAAACTTCACATGGTCCATCCATGTAATGCCAGCACCCAGAGGTAGTTGTAGAAGGATTACTATGAGTTTGAGTTCAGTATGTTCAACATAGTAAGTCCCAGGATATCAAGAGCTGCATAGCAAGAACCTGTTTCAAACACATACAGAGGAGCTGGGAAAAGGAGACAGAGGATGGGGAATATTGATCTAAGTCTCTGAGGGGTGACTAAAAGTAGAGAGACCATGAGACTTTTGAAAAACCACAAGAAGACCAAAGGCAGAGTGGCTAAAGAATAGAGAGTGAGACTGAACATTGAGGCACTCGATCATGTTCCTATATTAGCTGCCTACACTTTCTCGAGATAAGTGAAATGTAAACCTATACTCAACAAGATTAACAGTAGCTATTTAAAAATATTATTAAGTGTTCATTCTACATTATTAGCCTCTTTCTTATTGGCTAACTCTTACATATTAATTTAAGCCATTTCTAGTCATCTGTGTATCACCACATG
This sequence comes from Ellobius talpinus, assembly GCA_001685095.1. Lineage (NCBI taxonomy): Eukaryota > Metazoa > Chordata > Mammalia > Rodentia > Cricetidae > Ellobius > Ellobius talpinus. Next base: position 19,908 of record LOJH01010498.1, read on the forward strand.
GCTGTGGCTTACAGGGTAAAGTTCCCAGCATCTGTCTACAGCGGGGGCTACATGGCTTCTCTCTGACTCTGCCTCTTTTCTCCCAGCATTCAGTTTAGATTTCCCTGCCTAGCTCTGTTCTACCCTATCAGGCCAAGCCAGTTTCTTTATTAACCAATGGTATTCACAGCATACAGAGGGGAATCGCACATCAGATTTCCTCAACTATCCCATTCTCACACCGTGATAGGGCCCAGGGGACAGCTTAAGCTGAGAGATCAGGCTGGAGGTCATCCATGTGGAAGCTATGAAATTTATCAGATTACTAAATTCCCTGAATCTTTACTTCTACTGTAAAATAAAAAGAAGTAGGGGTTCTATCCCACTATTCCACATATGTGCTGTGAGCAGTAGGTAAGGCCATATCTATTTGTTCATAGCTGAGTCATTATTAACGACCAATCACCTATTCATCTTTAGGGCACAATGAATACTTAAAGGTTCAAATTTTAGATCCTTCACAAAACAGGTCACTGTGAACTATCATGTTTTGAGTGATATAACAACATATAGGATAAACTGTTACATATTAAAATTAAACAACCAATCTAAAATACCAGAACACTGAAAAAGATTTTTAAATACAAGAGTAGTATCCATAAGGTGTCAAATATTTTCAAAAGTGTCCTGTTTGTCCTTACCAACCTAGTACAGTGTATCAACCGAGTATCGATTTAGTAAAACGTGAAAATAGAAATCCATCGATAACTTCGTGGAATCAAAGGACAAATAACGAATGGATAGATGAATGAACGAAGAGAGGTTAGATGAACGCAATTTCATGAGCAGTGCAACGTGTTATAAACTCAATGACTGTCAAATCTAATAGTTAGTCCCACTAAATCTAACCAAGACAAAATAACACAAACATACTTGGAAGATAAGTCAGAAAATACCCTAGTGTTCACTTTTTCTTTGCTGACCTACACATCATTTATGTATTATCATTTTATTATAACAGATTGAATATAATCATGTAGAACTTGTTCTGTAGGAGGTTGCAAAGTCAATACCTGATAAACCCGGGTTTAAAAACAGGCTCTAAACCTTCCTGGTGTTAGACGTCTGCTTTTCACAAAAGCCCTTTGTTTCATTTTAACATAAATTGGCATTCACAGTGGTGACCAAAATGACCTTCATAAGCAATAGTCATCTGTCCATGCATTCTCCATACTTATTACAAAATCCTTTAGATACATAAAAAAATCTGTTCCAGAGAAAGAAAAACACCAGCAACACTCAAGACAGGAATTCTTGCTGACATCTAAATTCATGCATGCCACTGTCATGTGTAGTTTTCCAAGTTATGGTTTTCCAGGAATTTCCATTCTGCATTCATGCCCTCCAGGACAAGACTTTTGAATATTGTGCTTTCCACAGGAAAAAAAAAACTTGTGTTATTTCATGTTGCTACATGTTTGTACAGGTATGTGCATGTATGCATGAAAATGTGTGCACACATGCAGAAACCACATATCAACAGTATTTGTCTCTCTCTCTCTCTGTTAGCCTTTACATTATATTTTAAAACAAGGTCTCTCACTAAACCTGGAACTCATCTGTTTGGCTGGCTAGGCTGGCTGAGCAATGAATGACAGAAGGCTGCCTGTCTGTGCCTTCCTGGTGCTGGCATTTCAAAAGCTTAACACCATGCCAATCTTTACATGAGTGCTAGAGACAGAGACTTGGGTCCCCTGCTTGTTCTAGAAGCTCTTTGCCAATTGCACATTTCTCTATCCATGTATTTAATTTTGAGAGACAATAATCAGACATAAATGCTTTGCTATTTGGAAAACAAAACCAAAATAAATTAGAGATGAGTTAACTAATATAAAATACACACTAGCCAGGCAGTGGTGGTGCACGACTTTAATCCCAGCACTGGGAAAGCAGGGACAGGCAGATCTCTGTGAGTTGGAGGCCAGCCTGGTCTACAGCACTAGTTCCAGGACAGGCTCCAAAGCTTCACAGAGAAACCTAGTCTTGAAAAACCAAATAAATAAATAAATAATAAATAGGCATTAGCTGCATCAGTTACCTTTCGCATCCGTGGCAAAATGACTGACAGAATGACATGAAGGAGGTTTATTTTGGCTCAACTTACAGAGATTTTTGCCATCAAGGTAGGGATGACACTGTCACAGTGACTCCATTCATGGTGGTAGGGGCTTTCAGTGATAGCTTGTTCACATATCACTGACCAGGAAGCACATTGCGGTTAGAACCAAGGACAAATATAAACTTCAAAGACTGCCACTAGTTACTTCTATCAGGCAAACTTTACCTCCTAAAAACAACACAGCTTTCAAAATAGCCCCCTAAGCCAGGAATCAGGGGTTCAATACATGAACCTGTGGAAAACACTTCAGATCCAAACCATAATACTCCCAAATGTGGCAAGGAGGATGTGTGTACTTATATGTAGCAACAGAACTTTAATGCCCTATAAAAAGCACACACATGAGTTAAGAATGCCATTTGCAGGCTCTTCACTATGTGAGGGTGTAATTTAGTTTACTATATCTGCAAAGGTTTGGGGGACAAAGTAAATCAGAAGTTACTTTTAAATAAGACCTAAAGTGAATACATAATTTTCTCCACAAAAATTCCTCCTCAAGTTGACATTCTGTAAAACTCATGGATAGTTTTCATCTTGCTTGGTATTTAATGATATTTTATATGATTTCTGAGCAAACAGTGTTCCATCAATTTTTTCTGTTTAACATCTTTTAATATTTCACACTTCATTTTCTTCATGGTGAATAAAGTATGTGTGTATGGAGATTTAAATTAATAAATTAACAAAATTAATAAAGAAATTTTAGACTTGATTATAAACTCCTTTGAGGGTAGGTAACTTCTCTCAGCTTCGTCTGTTAAACTGAGACAAAAGTTGCAAAAGAAAGAAAGAGACTATCTCCTGTGCTGGGGAGATGACTCAATTGATGAAGAGTTTGCAAGGAGAATCTGAGCTCAGTTCCCAGGACTCATGTGAACACAGGTTAGTGGTGTATACCTCTGTGCCAAGCACTGGGGATCCAGACATAGTCAGATCCCTGGGACACTGATCAGGAGTTCCGGGCCAGTGAGAAACAAACCAAACACACAAACAGAATGGGTGTACAGCACTGGAGCCATGGCGTCTAAGGTTATCTTCTGTGCTCCATAAACACTTGCATTAAGATAAAAGAAAATACCTCAAAAAAGGCCACCAAGTACACGGGCTTGAGTTCATCCCAACCTCCAAACTCAGAAGGCCAGAGTCAGTGTCAAGTACTTCTCAGTCTTAAACCATTTAGTCCCTTCCTATAATGAATACTATTTAGTCTTCTTCCTGATGTAGTATGTGCAGTGTCTCTAGAGGCATTCTTGACACATAGTAGGTTCTCATTGAATATTGGCTCTACTGCGGATGTCATTTTTTAAAATTTCTATTAAAGCAGAACAAAATACATTTTTCACCCGCTCTAGATTCCCTGAATTTAATCTCTTTGGGGATAACAATGCTACTTTCCGGACCCAGCACTGCAAACACCTTTTTGTTTTGTATTTGGGGCTAGCGAAGCCCAAAGGGTAAGCTCAGTCAGATACGGTATCCTGACTATGCTGTGTGCCAAACTGTAACTGGAAATATTCCACCTCTTCATTTCTGTTTTTAATACTTGAAAAAGTATGTGTCTGTAACGAGGTCTGGCACCGAAAGAATTTGACATGTAAGCAGGCAGAAGGGCAAAAGGGGGTCCTGATTGAAACAAATAGGGCATTTAGGAAACTGCTTTGAAAGCTAGAAACTGAAAGCTAGAAGCCGCCTCTTCTGAAAGAAAGGCAAACCTTCAAATGAGGACAAGTTTCTACTTCTGACCTCATGGCTTACAAATGGTGATATTAATTGTTCCATTGCATTATAATTATTTGAATCCCTGTTTCTCCTATAGACCTTATATAGTAAACATTGTATCTTTCAACATCTTCGCACCCCGAGCACACAGGATTGTGCATAGAATGGTTGAAGCCTTGTGGCCCAGCTCCCACGTCTACAAATACTGTCTAACTCTTTAGGTGTTAGTTTTCCATGGGTAGGAAGCTAAGTGTGAACCTATGAGACATACTTACTTCCAACCTCCTGGAGCAACAGGTTATAATTGCATACAGGTATGGGCGGAGGAAAAATAATGTTTTGTTTTGATATCCTTGCAAGATAAAGAATTTGTCTAGGCTCATTTAAGTATTCTTTTAGTTGTTTTTCAGAGAGTCAGAGAGTTCATATGTCTTTGAAATTGCACACAAGATGCACTCTCTGTGTGCTTGGGAGGAACACAGTTTCTTTTACCAGTGTTTTAAAATCAGGCATGTTCAAACTAGAAAGGAATCTGGTCTCCACTGTCTATGTGCCTAGTGAATCCAGAAGAGAGAAGGGTAGAGTCGTAAAACAGAAACAGAAACATTGATTACTACAAAGCATCCCCTGCCACTGGGGAAATCCTTACCAGATTCCATTGATGACAAGGATGGTGATGATGATGATGAATTTACTTATTCCTGCACTTCTGGCACTGTGCTTTGATAGATCTGAGAAAGGTTTTGGCTTTCCAGTTTCTCTGCTATCTGAGGCTGCAACCGAATTTCCTATTCCTTTCAGCCTAGATTCCTTTCCCTAAGATCTTGTCACTTCCTTGTGTAGATGTACCCAACTTCAGAGGAGACTTTGGCTAAAAGAGATGCAGTTTGGTGGGTAAAGAAAAGGTAATTTGATTCTTTCTGTTGTAGGATTTTCTTACTTTTTCCCATAAAACAATACTTTTTTGTTTCCACACAGAAATGGGCTTCTAGCCAGTCAGTGATACTAATTAAGTCTTCTTTTCCATCTTCACTAAGAAGATGACTTTTCCCAACTCAGTGGAAAAGCATCCCCTTAGTTTTTTTCCTTTCTCTGTTACTTTCAATTTCTATTAAATGGAAGATAGAAACAACAGGGTCAGTCCTGGGGTACCTGTGATCTAGCAGGTGACTTCGTGCCGTAGTGAATTCAGTGACTAATGTGGGAAACTGGAAAGAGCGAGGACGATTCTGTTTTGTACTCTGGCGTGTGTAAAGAGAGTTTGCTCTCTTGACACAGATCTTACACAGGTATTGTTGGGATAAAAGAATAGTGCATACTTTTTCAAGTAGTTTCTCTAGAATTCAGTCCAAGCCACAGCGATAATATTTCATTTTTGTTTACAACTGTAGCTTTCTGATGATCTACACCAGTTTAGGATAATCCCAAGTTCTCTAATTCAATGGGATCATGCTTACGTACAGCTCAGGATGTAACTCCGTTGTACATGCGGGATCCAGAAGCTCCAGTGCAGTCTCTAACAACATAAATAATTGTGGAAACTGGTGATGAATTTCACAAGATGCATTATTTTAGTTCATTAAATTACTCCAATTTTTACTTTTTTTTCCATTCTGTGATGACTGCAATTGATGCCTTCTAAGTATATTGTTCTAAACTACAGTTTTGGGGCTTCTTACTAGTTAGGCTCTATATGACCAAGAATGTGACTGCCAGATTTCTTTGAAACAGGAGATGCACTGTTTGGCATCCACTTGGTAGAAAGTACCTTGATGCCAGCAGGGCAGGTCTCATACTTCCGTAAGTTCTTCTACTGCATGAGTACCTTCCCAGCTTAGGTCTATGAGTAGCGAAAAAGCTATGCATGTAGCACGAGTGACAAGTGACAATTATAACCTGGTCAGGTAGCCTTGGCAATGAGTGCCTTGGAGAATGTGATCTGGGCTTTGGAAAAAGAAGGGATATCACCATCTGCCTGTCTGGGGCAGCTCCTATGCTGTGGCGCCTATCTGTATTCAATTCAGTCCTATTGTAAAGCATCCTAAACCACTTAGAGCTTCTTCTGGCATCTAGATAGGGCACATTAGCTGTCAAGAAAGGTGGGAAAATGAGGTATCGCACTAGCAAGAATTGCTGGGAGAAAACCTAAGCAGCAGCAATGGGCCCTCTCCGTGTCCTTAATACAAATGTCATGGTTCTTAGTTCCACACCTTCTCTCAATCTTTGTAATTATGTTTGGTACCCAGAGGTCCTGCACATAGTATCGTTTATCTTGGCCAGTCCTCACAATGTATATTATCGCCAATCAATAATTCCTTCTCTATTAAGTGACATGCTTTATTGTTGGAGTTCAAATGTGTACCATCTCTGGGGTTGGGAGAAATTTGACAGTAGGTGTTAAAATGAGCAAAGTGGATCCCTTGGGTCTGACTCAGGGACTGCCCATAAACAGCAGAGTTCTGGGACAATCTGAAGCTCACCGTAGTACACCCTATACACGTCTTGATTCAGATCTAAGTACAAAACAGATAAAGTCCTGAGAGTGTGTGAAGATGCATAAGACAGTGCTTAGCTTCCCTCCCTCTGTGTGTGTATGTGTGTGTGTGTGAGTGAGACAGAGAGAGAGAGAGAGAGAGAGAGAGAGAGAGAAAGAGGGATTGTTTTAAGCTTATAATGTTACTAACTTCAAAAATTTTAAAGAGCTCATGTGTTAACACTTCGTCCTGGTGTCAAAATTAGATACTATTATTACCACCTTCAATATGCTGAATAGCAGACTGAGGTAAGGCAAATCTAAATAATTCCTTAAAGTCCTTCAGATGGGCTGTGGCTAGCTAGCACTGGAACGTAAGTACCCTACCTCCTGAAGAACAGCGAATCAGCAAATGTAACCATTTGCTTCTTCCCTTAGCTGATTTTCTCTGCATAGTTGTAGTATGACAAAAACCAGGTAGATAACGAAAATTGTGAATAGGCTTAACTCTGGTCAAAAGATGGGAATTTAGGAATGCCCTGAGATAGGGGCGTTGCCACAGTCAAGGGAGGCTGGCTTGCTGGAGCTGCTTGTTCTCACCTCTTCTCAAGTCTGCGCTGAGTGACCTCATGCTGGAAGCTTCAGATCAGCTGTGATGGGAGTATGTGTCAGAGGAATCAGAAAACGCTGGGAGGCAGGCATCCTCGGGGCAGATGTTAATGCTTATCTGCCCACCCCTGCTCTTGGGTCATTCCTATTATTAAGCTGGAAACTTGGCAGCTGTCCATGGGTTTCCAAACCACACCACCTCCCTAGAGAGCTTCAGAAGGCTTGGCCCCTCCTCTGTCCTCCACAAAAGCAGTCACAGGAAGAGAGGGACACGGAGTTTCTTCTCCAGGATGCTCAGAAGTACCTTCAGAACATTTAGCATAATTCTTACTTTGTAGTCACCCCACAATGCCTACGATGACGGAAGAAAGAAAAGATTCCTCCTTACGATTTGCACGGTGACTGAAGTTGAGGGATCTTCAGCAGACTCATCCATGTGTAACTGAGCCCTTTTCCCTTGTAAAATGACACCCAAGGCAGACCATCTCCCCCAGCTTTTCATTCTGTCTGGCTCAACATTAGCTAAAAAGGCCTGGCTAGCTTCTTTAGGGAGAAAACATGTGCATGTCTTCTGTTTGGTTTGTTTGTTTCTAGGGCAAGCCAGAGGCAGCAGGAGCAGCCACAAACCCCTTACTGTGCATATTCAGCGAGAAGTAAACAACCTAAAACCAGCAGTGACAGCCACTCTGCCAGCAGCTCTTCTGGCCAAACCTGTCTGGGAAAGGAGCCTGGGGGGTTCCAGCCTAGGCACACCTCCACCCAGCAGCACAGGGCCCTCACTGCCAGCAGTGTGCGGCATCCTCAGCTTAGGTAGCCTGTCTACACTATGTTTCAGGCCTGAGCTATCTTTTAGGCATATTATGTATAAGTATCACATGTTTGCCTTCTTTCTACTTTCAAATTTCAAATCACCAAAGCAGATAAAGCCAGTATTCATTTTTCTGTTATTATTAAAAATGATCTTAAGTTGGTGGTGGTGGCACAAACCTTTAATCCCAGCACTTGGGGAGGCAGATTTAGGCAGATCTTTGAGTTCAAGGCCAGCCTGGTCTACAGAGTGAGTAGCCAGGACAGCCAGGGCTACACTGAGAGACCGTCTTGAAAAACAAAAACAAAAACAAAAGTTACCTTAAATCACCTTGCCAAACATGGTGTTTTACAGATAAATGAACTGATGCAGAGATGTTAGGTGATGTAGCCAGGATACAGAGTGAGGGAGCAGAGCAGAATCCCAGCCAAACTTGTGCTGAGCACAAACAAAGACGTACGGATTGAAATTCTCATCAACTTTCAATGCTTCCTGGAAAGCCTTCTCTTTCCATTCCTTGGAACGTAGGTACCACCTGGGACTCAGCTGACCCTCACTGCACCCTTGTATCGTTAGTGCATGCTGTCTTTTACTACAGTTCCTATTTTCCCACTACAATATGCACCTCTTGAGCTGGACACACATCTCTCCTGCTCACTCAGGAGAAATGAACTAGGGCCTGGACCTCAAGAGGTACTTAATAGTTATTTACTAAATGGTACTGAATTAACTTGAGCTTTGAGGTCAGTGCTGCTTTGATAGTTCTTAACTGCAGGTGGATCAGAAGAAACTAGATGGTTTACTGAAACATAGATGCCAAGAATTCTGATTCAGTAGTTCTAGAGAAGGTGAAAGGACCCGCATTATCAACAAATCAATCAGCTTTTTCGAAGGTGAATTCAGTCTCTGTCCCACCTCTATTCTGACAAACACTACTGTAAGATATTCACAAAGATATGGAGTGTCTTTGAGGTTTCAAAAACTGCATGAAAATACTGGTCTACCTCAGGACTTATTTAATAAAGACTTCATTTTGTTAATAGATATCTGACTCAAAAGTACTCAAAATCACTGTCAAGAACGGAATCTAGTTTTTTAGTTGCTGTAGAGTAATCTTTATACATTGTAAATGTGTATTGTTCCCATTGTTCATAAAAGACTGATTGGCCAATGACAAGGCAGGATTTTAGGGGCAGAGAGAATGCTAGAAGAAGGGTGGAGTCAGTGGAGCCAGACAGAAAGGAAGCAGGGCATGCAGAAGAGGTAAAAGTCATGAGCCTCAGGGCGGCACATAGATTAATAGAAATGTGTTAATTTAAGTTGTAAGAGCTAGCTAATAATAAGCATGAATTATGGCTGATCATTTATAACTAATAAGTCTCTAAGTGGTTATTTGGGAAGCAGTTGGTGGAACAGAGCTCACCCCTGGGGTCTATGAGCTCCTCGGCCATGGGTTTTTGATGAGATTTACAGTAGCAGGCATGCATTTCCTTCTGTGGAACAGGTTTTAATTCCAATCAGAAATCAGTTGGTTACCCCAGAACATTCACATCACTATTTTATCTATGGGCATATGACTTCCCCTAACTAGCAGCCTGCAAAGCACCTTCTACCACCATGAAAGCTAATCAGCAGGGAGGAAACATCTGGAAATTTAGTTAAATAAAGATGCACAATAGAATACATATCTTGTATACTAAACCTTTGCAAAATTTCCAGTACTCATTCATTTTTACATAGGACATCCTTTTCAGTGGAATAGTGATCTTCATTTTTTCTTTCTTATTCATTTCTATTGACTTGTTCACAGCCAATAATGAACTCCTTAAGAATTTATCTATTTACCACTCTAACTCTAGTGACTAGCAGATTGTAAGTGTTCAATAAAACAACTGCTAGCAAAAATATTGGATGCTTCAGTGTCTTGAAACATGTTTAATAAATGTTTATTAAGTGAAAGAACAATCAAACAATTCTAAGATGTAACAGCACATGCTGATGCTTTTGGGAAAATTGCTTATTTTTTTATTCCTGTTATTTTAGAGTCGGGGGGACATGTGTGAATGTGGACTCACTGGTGCCCTGAAGCATGTGGTAGAGATCAGAGGGATATTCTAGTTGACTCAGTTATTCCCACTGAACTCAGGTTATCAGTCTTTCTAGCAAGCTCCTTTACCTACTGAACCATCTCATCTGCACTTCTCAAGATGAATTCTTTACTCCACTAAACTGTAGGCTGGTCCTTTTATTCATAAACCAAGACAGTATGGATGAATGCACTTTAATAATGCTGTACATATTTTTTTCTTCTACATATAATTCACAAAAAAACCCTGTCACACTCACTATTTGGGTAAATACTTTAAATAAGACAGTTGTGTATAAATATTAATAGCTCAAATGCCCCTCCCTAATAAAGCCAGAGAATGAAAAACCGTGAAGCACTCCCAATAGTACTTGATTTCTTTTTTAAGGCAAAAGCTCCTTAACAGTGGTGCAGACTGACAGTTACCATGAGCAAATGAAATCTCCTGTTATGTATATATTCTATTTAAAGAAAACAACCAAATGCTTCCATTTTATGTATAATTTCTGAGTTTTTAAATATTGGTAGATAACCTTCTAGCCAACTTCTAAATTAAAGTTCCGTACACCAGGTCCAGCCAGCTGCTGTTCTTTTGCGATCACTGCTGCAAATTCCCCATGGCGGATTCCCTGCTGTCTGGGAGCTATCACCATCCTTTTCAAGCATGCTCATTTTCCTTTTGCATTTTTTTCTTGCATCTTTCTAGTTTTCTAATCCAGAAAAATCAAACATATTTTATATGTTAGCTCCACAATAAACACTCTTTTCTGCTTTCTTGAACAAGTACCACACTGTGGTGATATCTTGTTTGTACAAATAAAGCTTGCCTGAAGATCAGAGGGTAGAGCCAGCCTCTAGCTAACCATAGAGGTCTGGAGGTCTGTAGAGACACACAGGAAGCTATATGGCTGGGCAGAGAGAGGAAGTAATAAGGCGGGACCAGACAAGAGCTCAGTCAGCTGGGAAGTTGTATCGGTAAAGGCGGCTGTGGTTTGCTCCTTTAACTCTGTGATCTCTCAGCATTTTTCCCCAGTATCTGACTTCAGGCTTTATTATTAAGACCTATTAGACCTCATGCTACACCACAATATCTTCATTGGCCTTGAATTCACCAAGTATGCAACCACCCCTAAGAATATTCCTATTAATGTAACTTTATGGGACTCACCAAGTATGAAATCACCCCTAAGAGTATTCCATTTAATGTATCTTTATGGGACTTCCCATCGTGGTTACATCAGCATCTTGTTCATTCTTCCTGCGAATCAACTTACAGGACGTGACAGGATTTACAGGGAACTTTAAAAGCAGTTTGTCTATATGACCTTGGCTCCAATACAAAAGGGATTTGAAATGGGGCTTTCTATTTTATTACATTATAAAAGGCTTTTAATTGATTCTTTTTTTCCCTAGCTGTCGTGTTAATGTTAAAAGTTCATTATGTTAATCTCAAATTTATTGCCAAAAATACTTCTGTATTTTACCAACAAAACTCATCAAATCAGGATTATATGTTCTCTTTAGGAGATGGTAAACGGAGCGTGGCTAGGCCTCCTAGAATTGACAGGCCCTGGTGGAATCTCCATGGCTGTTCTAATATGCTCAGGAGAAAAACTATAGCTCTCAGAGCTTTCTGCCTCCAATTTTTTTTGTCTCTTTTTGCAGCCTCATGACTCTCACTGGGTTTACAGGTGACACACCTTCTGTCTGTGCCAGCCTTACATCACTGTGCCCATGTGCAAACGCACAGCCCTATGATTCCACGTCTGTGAACTTGGTACACTCACCTATGGCCACACCTTCCCTGGCAAAGCTAAGGTCCCAGGCTGTGAGCAGAGACTGGAGCTGAAGCGGCTTAGCTGACAGCATAGCGCCCTGTCTTAAAAACCTGTTAACGGCTTAAGGAGAATTGCAGAACACTTTGGTTGGCAAAGAAAAGAAACCAACCTAAGCTGCCAAGTTGCCTAGCACTAGAGGAATCTTAATTATATAAATAAAACCATAAAGATCCATCTCCCCACCTGCGCTTCCAACACCCCTCCTCCAACTCCCAGGAGAAAGAATGAATCTCTTACAAAAGCTTACTCGTTTCTTATCATCCATATAATTAATGTTAAAAATCAATGCCAGAAAATGTAAATGCACAGACATGGCTCCATCCCAAGAATAGCTGCTAAAAAATTCAAAAATAACAAATTGAAAAAAAAAAGAGCTTTTGATTCCTTTCCTGGAAGTGTGGAGAAACTTCATCAGAGCTGGCAAACATCACCACCAGGACTTTTCCTAGAAAGACACAAAGGGGCCTCTAATGCTTTGAGACCACTTGTTGAAATAACAGTCAGGGATAAGACATTTTGAAAGGTTTCTAAATAAACAGGCTAGAAATAATTTCTCACATTCATTCTGTATCACTCTTCCAGCTCCAAACTTTGTGGACAGTCAGGCCGGGGCTAAGTTTTCAAAATGACCCAGCGGCATTGCTCCAGGCTAAGCTTTTCTGACAAAGGATTCATCTAAACGAGGAACTTCCAGGGGTCACCGAGTGCTATGTAATATTAAAACCCTAAGAGTCAGGCTTTCCTAAATACACAGAGGAAACTAAGAACAGGAAACTTTGTCTATATGTTTATATGTAAGAATTGCATGCCCTTCTTGCTGTGTAGAAGTTGCTGTGTGATAGAAGAAGGTATAGAGGTGGGGGCCTTATGCACAGGAAAGGAAGAAGGTACATACTGGAGGAATCCCATCCACAGGGAAGGAAGAGAATTAGAGAACCGGGACCTGATCCAGAGGAGAGAAAGAGGGTGCAGAGGTGAGCAGCCTCACCCACAGGGAAAGAAGAGGGTGAGTCCAGTGAATTTAGCATGTACTCCCGGAATTATCTGTTGCCACATTAAATCCCAGAAAGACAATGAGTGACCAAGCTGTGTAGTCACTTAGTAAAGACCAGAACACAATGACATTGGCTGTTTAAGCAGGGAAATGATATATATGATCGGTGCTTTAATTCAGGGCTAGTCATCAGGCAGGTCTACGAAAGGTTAAAGAAGGACAGCTATTGAGATGGAGAAAATATACTGGGAGGCTTTGCACTTATTTAAGCGAGAGATAACAAGGGCTCAGTAATAACTATTGTACTAAAACCAGGAAGCCAATAGTAAGTTTAATTCAAGTGTATTCCATGGAATTGGATAGTAAATGAAGGAGATGAGGGAGGGAGATATTTGTGGAATTAAGGTGATGATGGGTTTTGTATGAAAAATAGTTGCTGAGATGCCATCCCAGCACTGACTAAGGTATAGCAAGAAATGGGCATAGGAGATTGAAAAGAATAGGGTGGCTTCCAAAAGGAAATAGCAGCCCAGGTCCCAGTGAGTTTAGTAGCCCAGCAGAAGGAGCCCACTCAGAAGACGACAGAGAGAAATGGAAAGAATATGCTCTCAAAGATCTGTGTACACATAGTTCACACCCAGGGAAAGCCTTAAAACAAGAACAAATGGAACGGGCAAAGTAGAAGACCCACTGAGCTAGTTCATGAACATCTGCTTAGGTCCAAGAGCAATTGTGATGCCAGGGAGGTGACTCAGGGGCTCTGGATCCCAGCATTTGCTGCATATCCTGCCCACCTGATTTTGACCCCAGGGACCCAGGAAACCCACATAAAAAAGCCAAATGCTGTGACACACATCTGCAACTCCAGCACCCTTATGGCAAGATGGGAACTGAAGACGGGGGAGCCACTTGGACACATGGGAGGCAGGTACTGAGTTACAGAATAATAAGAGAGGCCATGCCCTAAGAGGATGGAAGGCAGGAACTGGCTCCCTTCTGTAAACATACTGTAGTACCCAAGTGCCCGCAGTCACATACGTGTATACATGGTGCCCATAATGTAAATCTTAAAAGTAAAAGTTTAAAAAATTTAGAATTCGAAGCACAATTGTGGTACACTATGATGATACACATAGGAGAAAATGCAGGCCCCATGCCAGCTTCCAAACTTGTGCTCCTTACCCGCCATGACATCTGTATTTCTCCAGCTGCAGACTCAACCCCACCTAGGCTGGAGGTCGAAGGGAGTTTGCTCCTTTCCTTCTGGAAGTGAGAAATGGATTTGTAGTGCTTGCTCTTCATAAAACTTGGGGATTGATCAGACTTCTCTTTGCTACTCACCAGCCAGCATATGGTCTATCTGACTCTATTAATTTGTGGTCCATTGTTTTTAATAACCCTTTGTCAATATTCACCTCTCCTTTGCTCCCTCTGCATGTGCAGCCGGAACCCAAGTCTCTGCTTGTGAAGTTTTCACTGCCACCTCATAACTGGCAGAGAACTCACCTAATAAGTTTTCTCACCGTGACCCTGTCCCTCCATCCTTTCCATTGGTGGAATGGATGCTGCCCTGGCGGCAGATCTGAACCCAGAAGTCGAGCTTCTCTCACAGCCTGCTCCCTGCAGTCGGCACGTTAGCCTGCTCACTCCTCTTGTAGCTGTTTCCTTGCTCCATTTCGTCTCTCCCTGTCTGGATCCCAGCAGGCCACCATCAGTGGGTTGTCACCTTGGAAGATCTGACCTAACTATGAGTAGAAAAAAACTCATCTAGGGACAAAAATATGCACCTGCTGCTCAGAGAGGAAGTCCTTACTTCGTAATGGATATAAGAACCAGGGAAGAACGGCTTAGACTAACTATGGCAAGCAGCACCTTCCATAAGCAAAAGTGTCCCAATGTTTTGGTACTTTTGACGTTCTTATGGTGGGAAAGACACCATCCCAAAAGTTACTGGTGAGGACTATTTAAGTCCTTCAACCACTTGTGCAGCATGGCAGGATGCGAGAAAATGTCCCAGGATTCTGCCAGCAGTGGCAAACTTCAGGCAGTGTATCTTCCAAGAGTGATACAGCAGGCAGCCAAAAGTGGGGAGAAGGCCACTAAGCCATCCCTGCATCAAGACCTTCTGAGACAAAGGCTATCAAAAACACCATTCAGTGCTCAGAAAATGCCATGCCAGGGGTTTTACACTGACGTTTAGTGGAAAGGAGGAAACACAGGGGCTACCCCTGTGAGAAAATGAGCTAGAATATGTTAAAGGACATAATAGATGAATTCTTTCATGCAAAAGATGGTAAGTTCCTAATGCATGCCGCCACTCTTCGTCTTTCTTTATTGTGTTGGTGTACAGCTAAATAACCCTGGGCCTTGAGGAGACGCACTCAGCATAGTCGGGTCATGAAAGACTGCATTGTGCAAATGGTCATGGATTTCAACAATTTTACAGAGAAATAAACAAATATGTGCTTTACCAAGGAACATGCTTGTCAATTCTCACTTAAGTTATACATCTTCCTAGAGTCCACCTGGATGGAGAGACAAGTTGATGCTTTTGACACCAACTTAGTTGCATGATGCTGTGCAGATTTCGTAGTTCTTTGTAGGAGCTTCCTTTGCCCCTGTCTCACACTTCTACCCAGGCAGTGTTTCTCAGATGACAAGTGGGCTCGAGTCCTCTGGAGATCTTGGTGAAATGTGGCTTCAGACTGAGGAGGCCTTGGGTGGAGCCTGAGATTGTGTTCCTAACAAACTCTCGGGTGTCATAACCACAGGTTGAGTAACAAACACTGTAGCTAGATTACAGCTTCTGTTTGGTTCAAGTGGTCAGGTTTTCTTCAACCACTCTTTCGAGTCAACCTATTTGCCCCCACTTCTGCCCAGTCTACTCCACCCCTTCCATAAAGAGATGCCCTTGCCCGGTCCTTGCCCAGATTCCTACTGCCATCATTTTTGTCCAACCCTCTAGCTCCATTCCTGTATTTTGATACCTAGTAAATGCTGGATGTGTCTCTATGCCATGGGCAATGTCTGCATCTGAATAGGAAGCTTCCCTCACAGTCTGCACTTCCACCCCCACGAGCTTTTGTTACCAGTGCTAGGCAACCTAACTAATCAGCCTGGCCCTCCCTAATCAATCAGCCTGGCTCTCCCTGAGCAAGTTCAAGCAGTTCTTTCCCTGCAATGTCTTGCTGGAGACCTTGCCTTCCCCCTACAACTATTCCTCCCCTGGGAAGTGCACAGGTTGCCAACTATGGTTCCATGATCTTTCCAAAGGAAAGCTGGGACACAGTCCCTAACCATGTAATAATGAGAAAATGCCACCAAATAAGAATGGGAAATTGTTCCTAAGGAGTTATTGGTAAAGTCTAGGAAACCGGACTGAACTGGTAGTGGAATCTGAACTGCCTAATCTCAGGGTTTTTGCCTCTGCCTTCTGAGTTTCTGGAGAGAGGTCAAAGCAAATATGGACATGCAAGATCCACTGTCCTTCATGTTTACTGAGAAGCTGACATTCAGCCATTCATCTGGTACCCAAGAATGAAGAGAGCTGGGATGTGGCAGGCCCAGGTAGCCTCATCTTTCCTGGTCAGTGACCACAGATCCTGACCATGATGCTCCAGTGAATTGGCACCCATGTCTACTATAGAGTAGGGAAGCCATGCATATTACTTCAGAGAAAGTGGTGTGGATTTGGACAGCTCTCACTCCACTCCTGTGTGTCTCAGTCAGCGGTCCTTTTTTCATAGCTGCGGCAGCTAAGAAGTCCAAGATCCAGGCGCTGGCATGTTTTAGTCTTGGTGCCAGCCCTCTCCCTAGACGGCAAGCACCCACCTTCTCCTGTGTCTGCAGCTGATGGAGAACGTGTGCTGTTTCCCTCTTCTTACAAGACCACTAATCCCGACATGAGGGCTCCATTCTCATGAGTTCATCTAACCCCACCTAAAACCTCACCAGTATCCCGCTAAGGGCCTTGTCACCTAGCAACATCACAGTGGGATGAAAGCTACAATGTAAAACACTAAGGAAGCCACAAACATTAATTCTATCACAAGGGGAAGGGAGAAAATAGAAATACTCCATTATGAAGGGACAGTCACTTGCTGTTTTGGAAATGCTCTTGGAGAGTCAGCCTTCCTTGCTAACAGGAAGTGTGATGTATGCCTCTTGCCACGTGTTTTCCCATGAACCCTTGGAAGCATATCCAGTAAACCTGAAAATATAGCCTTTGCACTAACCATAAGTGAAGGTTTCTTGTGTCTGTCCTTTATCCCCCGAGATCTTGGTCTCATGCCTCAGAGAGCAGTCCTGTGGTGTTCCAGAGGACAGAGAAGGAGCCTGACTCCAGCCTTGCATTCCTGAATCTGCCACTGTGCCCCTCAGCAACACTGCAAGACCTGGGCCTCAAAAGCTTCATTCATGACAGTTAATATTTAATAGAGTTGTATGTAGTAAAAGGAGCGGCAGGCTGCGTTCCTGCCCAGATCCCAGCTAGCTTACCCCCGAAATAACAACACACAAATTGTATTCATTTAAACACTGCCTGGCCC
>LOJH01010499.1:0-25737 GCA_001685095.1 Ellobius talpinus
GGGATTAATCCAATTTTTTGTATCAGTTGAGGTTTTCTTTGTTACTGAGTATGTGGTCAATGTTAGAGAAGATTCCATGAGGTGCTAGGAAGAAGGTATATTGTTTCATATTTGGGTGAAATGTTCTATATATGTCTGTTAAATCCATTTTAGTCATGACAGCTGTTAGTTATTTAATTTCTCTGTTAAATTTCTGTCTGGTTGACCTGTCCTTTGGGGACAGTGGGGTGCTGAAGTCTCCTACTATTAGTGTATGGGGTTTGATGTGTATTTTAAGCTTTAGTAATGTTTCTTTTACATATGTGAGTGCTCTTGTATTTGGGGTATTGATGTTCAGGATTGAGACTTCATCTTGATGGATTTTTCCTGTGATGGGTATGAAGTTTCCTTCTCCATTCCTTCTGATTGATATTAATTTGAATTCTATTTTGTTAGATATTAGGATAGATTTACCTGCTTATTTCTTAGGTCCATTTGATTGGAAAATCTTGTCACAACTCTTTACTCTGAAGTAATGTCTGTCTTTGAAGTTGAGGTGTGTTTTGTGTATACAGCTGAAGGATGGTTCCTGCTTTCATATACATTCTGTTAGCCTGTATGTTTTTTATAGTTGAATTAAGTCCACTGATACTAAAGATATTAATGATCAATGTTTGCTAATTTCTGTTATTTTTGGTGTTAGTGTTTGTGTGTTTCCCTTCTTTGGGATTTGCTAGTGTTACATTATCTGTTGCCTGCGTTTTTGAGGGTGCAGTTAGATGCCTTAGGTTGGAGTTTTCCTTCTAGTACTTTCTGTAGGGCTGGATTTGTGGATAGCTATTGTTTAAATATGGTTTTGTCATGGAATATCTTCTTTTTTCCATCAATGGTGATTGAGAGCATTGTTGGGTATAATTGTCTAGGCTTGCATCTGTGGTCTCTTAGTAGTGTCTGCAGCACATCTGCCCTTTCTGGCTTTCAGGGTTTCCATTGAGAAGTTGGGAGTAACTCTGATAGGTCTGCCTTTATATGTTACTTGGTGTTTTTCCTTCACAACTCTTGATATTCTTTCTTTATTCTGTATGATTTGCATTTTGATTATTATATAGTGAGGGAATGTTTTATTTGGTCCATTCTATTTTGTGTTCTGTAAATTTCTTGTACCTTAATAGGGATATCCTTCTTTAGGTTGGAAAAGTTTTCTTCTATGATTTTGTTGAATATATTTTCTGTGCCTTTGAGCTGGAGTTCTTCTATTTCTTCTATCCTTATTATTCTTAGGTTTGGTCTTTTCATGGTATCCTAGATTTCCTGGATGTTTTGTGCTAAGAATTTGTTGGATTTAAATTTTTCTTTGACTGATGAATCTATTTCCTCTATAGTATCAACACCTGAGATTCTCTCTTCTATCTCTTGTATTCTGTTGGTTATACTTGCTTCTGTAGTTCCTGTTTTACCCAGATTTTCCATTTCCAGAATTCCCTTAGTCTGTCTTTTATTGCCTCTATTTTAGTTTTTAAATATTGAACTGTTTGAGCTGTTTATTTCACCTGTTTGCTTGTTTTTTCATGGGTTTCTTTAAGAGATTTATTGATTTCTTTCAATTTTTTGTTTGTCTTTTCCTCTATTTCTTTAAGGGAATTTTTCATTTCCTCTTTAAGGGTCTCTATCATCATCATAAAGTTATAATTATGATCATTCTCTTCTGTTTCTTCTGAGTTAGGATGATCAGGTCTTGCTGTTGTATGACCCCTGGGTTCTAGTGTTATGTTGCTTTTTAGATTGTTGAATGAATTCTAGCATTGGCAGCCACCCATCTCTTCCTCCAACTGGTTCCAGCAGTGTCTTTGCCTCATGGTCTAGTCTTTGCAGTTACTGTCTGTGTCTTAGGGGGCTGCTCTTGTTCCTCTTTGTGCAGTCGCAGTCTGTGCTTCAGAGTTCCTCTGAGATCACAGGGGGGTGGGTGAGTTTGGGGGCTGAATGGGACTTGAAATTTACAGGGTCTGATTGATTGGGGGGGGTGTTTCGAGCAACCTACCTGCAGGAAGCTTGCCTGCTGGCTATCTATGAAGCTGAGGCAGGTGAGGGAGGGACCTGGGGTTTTGCCACTACCAAAGGCCTAGAGAGTGGGGTGCCCAGCTGGTTTGCTGATCATTCACTTCTTGGTCCACTCTATGCCACCTTTCCTTTTTTATAATGTACTTGTGACTAACTCACCCTAAAAGTCAAGGTTAGAGTCTGTCCAAACAGGACTGGCTGTCATGTTCACTTGAAGAACTTATTAACAGAGCATTTGTTTCAGACTAGTGAAATTATATTGCGATAGCCATACTATTATGGTGGATATATGAATCATACACTTACCCAAACTCTTTAACTGTGCATGGCCCTAAGTGATCCCTAATATAGAATATGAGATTGAGGAGATTGCAATATGTACAAATAGGAGATATTGATACTAGGAGATGCTGTACATATGTATAGACTAGGGATATACAGAGGAAATCTCTCTACCTTCTCAATTACTATAAACCTAAAACTGCTCTAAAAGCAAAGCTTATCTTAAAGGCAAAGTATCCCTGAACCACTCCAGGCACCAAATTAGACTTTCTTATGCTGACACTCATCACCATCAAGGGCCTTTGATGCTTCTTCCCGTGTCAGAGTCCTGAGAATCCCCGGGCAGTGTTCTCAGTTTTCATTAGCTCTTACGGAAAGGAGTGATGTGTTTTTGATTCTTCTCTCTATTCCCTAAAAATCATATTTACTCTCCCTTAAGATTCTTCACAGAAGCAATTATTCTTTCTTGGACAAGAAAGGAATTAGTCCAAGGGGGAGTTATTATATATATATATATATGAGTATATATATGAGTTATAAAAACTATATATGAGTATATATAGACAGCATATGTATGAGTTATAAAAGCCATATATATGTAGCCATATAAAAGCCATATTAATTGTTAATATCTAAGGATTTTTCACTCTTAGAGACATTTACTTTTTTCTTGGTTTGCGTTCACTACCCAGCTTTCTATTTCTAAACTTATAAACCAATCCCCTTTCAAAAAAATGTTTTGATTGGACTAATATTTTCTGAATTGTTTTCTGGAACTAACTTTAGCAAGCACCTGAATGCCTAATTTGAATGAATGTGTTGTTACAAGGGGTGAGTGTGTCCTTAAGCTTGAGGAAGCAGAGTCCTTGTTGCTTCCCTTTGATAATGAAGTGAACTGATGGCTCACTTCCAGGGGGAAGATGACTTTCCTTTCAGATGCATGTGTGTGGATTTCAAATGTGGTAATTAGAGCTTGCAACTGTATCTCAGCTTTATCTGTATCTCCAGGAGAAAAGAAAAACTTGAGCATATGAAAATGCCACACTATTGTAAATTGCCAGCAGATTCCATTAATATTTCAACTGCTACACAATAACCTTTACCTGGACACCATGTTACTTCCACAGGCTCAGAAGTTTCAGAGGGGATCTACCACTCTTCATGAATGTCACAGCTGACAAGGTGCTGAGCGCTGCGTTTGATCTTAATAGGAGTTGAAGGACATTCATCAGATTGGAGTCTTATGAAGGTTCAGCAACAGATAACGAAATTGTGAGCTGTTACATTTGAAAGAACAGAGATTGACAGGGTCACAGTTAATCCCATTTTCTTGGCCTAGAGGACATTTGGTATTACGGTGTTGGAAACATCTCTGCAAATGAGGATATCATAAAAGCTCTGCCTAATAAGCTGCAATGTTTCCAGACCCTTGGGTCAGACTGAAGCGCTAGTTTCCGTTGTCAGATGGATGCGATGAGCTGTGATGAGAGTTTCAATTTCATTCCTGAGTGATAAACTCATCCTTGCTAAACAGATTCTGCCATTGTGTCTGTGAGTGGGGGATATATGTGATCATTAAGATAGCAACGAAAAAGAATGAAGGAGCTCAAGTACTGTTTAAATCAAGCATTCCACAGGAATGCTAAAATATTTTAACCTGTGATATGCTAAGTATGTGGTGGTGGATGCATGTGGAATCACTTAAAAACCCAGACGTCTAAGACTAACAAATACCTTTCTGTATGAACTTCCATTAGGAAGAAGAAAGACACTTTTCTGATTGTCCTTTACTCAAATAATGTCCATATTGAAGACTTTATTAACCCCAACTATCAACTATTAGAAAGTGCTGAGGAGATAGCCATCCCCTGCGTATATTCGATCAGAAATGGAATTTAATTGGGGAGTTTCTACAGTTTTATATGACTGAGCAATGTCAGGATGTGAAAGGCGGGTGTGGTGATGCTAGAAAACCTGAAACTTTGATTATTTTCAACACTCTGAGTGCCACAGTCTAGTGTGTGCCTAACACGAGCACCCTAGAGTGTTAAGCAATGATGTAAGTAACTCTCAAATCCAAATCCAAAGGGACTTGATGCAGTGAATCAAGCCCCCCAGAACTGAATTTAGCAGGATATAAAATCCTATGTGGGATAGTTGGTTTTTATTTCTCAACTTGACACAAGGTAGAAACACCTGAGGAGAGTGAGGGACTATCTGGATCAGGCTGGCCTGTGGGGGCTTACCTTGACTGTGTTGATTGAAAGACAATAACCTTCTCATTGTGGATAGCACTATTCCCTGGGCCTGGGTCCTGGAGAACATTAGAAAGGAATAAGGTTAGCTTCCAGTAGGCATGCATGCATTTATTTCTCTCTGTTCCTGAGTATGGGTGTGCTAGGACCAGCTGTTTAGGTTCCTGCTGTGTTGGCTTCCCTGTTGTGATGGACTGTGGCCTGGAACTGTGAGCTGAGATAAACTCTGTCTCCTCTCAGTTGTGTTTGGTCAGGGGCACTTTATCACAGCAGCAACAATGAACAAGGACATGACATGAACAAGAAATGAGACAAGGACGCTGTGTTTGATTCTTAAAAATCGGTACACCAATACAGGCTAGGAGAGAACCAAGTAGGATGCAGTCTATTGGAAGATCATCTGGAACTGATACTTGCTGTGTTTGAACATGCACTAATGTTAATACCAATTTGTAGCAATTTACAGCTCTCTGGCAGATTATGGCTGACAACATGCTCACCAATAGATTATCTCATTTATCCTCCCATGTGTACTAAGATAAATGGTCTAATTTCTAAGCATGAGAGTATGGGCCAGTGAGATGGCTCAGTGGGTAAAGGTGCTTGTAGTCATGGTTGGTGACCTGAATTCGATCCCCGGAACCCACAAGACAGAGAAAAATAAGATAACTCTTCTAGGTTGTTCTCTGACCTCCACACCCCCATACTCACATATACATACATATGTATGAGTAAATATGTACATATATGTATATACATATCTTTACACACATATATATATACATAAAATAAAAATGTTAAATAATTCTGTCAGTGAATCACCTTTCTTATATATTTGGGTTGCATGTGAATGCCGACACATGCAGAGGCCATAAGCGTGTCCCCTGAAGCTAGTGTTACAGTGTTGTGAGCTGCCCTGTGGGTGCTGGGAACCAAACTCTAGTCCTTGCACTGTTAACCCATAAGCCATCTCTCTCGCCCTCATTACAGAATTATTTAAAATGAGGAAAGAGGCCCACGCTGAAACGCATAACTAAACTTGAGTTATTTCTGGAGGTCTCGACCACACTACTGAGGGGGAGATTACAGGAAATCCATCTGTCTCATTGGAAGGAAGACATTTTAAACAACCAGAGTTTAAGAGCTCTTTCCCATAATAGCAAACTCCACATTCTAACACATGGAGCAGTGGCTACGTGCATGTCAGCACATATGTTGGACATGGCAGCAGTGGCTACGTGCATGTCAGCACATATGTTGACATGGCAGCAGTGGCTACAGGCATGTCAGCACATATGCTAGCCACGGGATTTTTAGCATCTCTCAGTTTGAAAGTCACTCCCAATTCCAGAAAGCTTTTATCTAGAAAAGAAAGAATGGAAAGGATGGAAAAACGGTTCACAAAAATGTTTAAAGGACACTGATTTTGATTTCCTCAAAGAGAAGGTATAATTTTGATCTAAAGGTTTAGTTTGCTTCAAAGCACAATGGCAGCTAATTACAGTTCTAAAATGGGTATGTGGCTGGCTTGCTTCAATTAAAATGAAGCACAGAATCCACAGTTTTCAGTTCTTAGAAGTTATCTACATAGAAATATTCTTGGCTAGCAGCACCTGAGAACACAGGATTAAAGTAGAAATCACTGGGATTTTGGAGACAGAGGTCTGAATTACAGACCAGGGGCATCATTTCCTTACTTTGGCTCTTGACAGTGCATTTAACTCTGTTGAGATCCTGATGTCTTCAGTGTTACATGGGAGATAGCAGCAAACATTCCCACTTACCAGACATTGTACAAAAATCTCAGACTAAAGTGCTTCGTACACAGCAGTAAGCACATATGTTTACACTGACCTGGAGGCATATTCTGAAAGAAATATGGGCACAAGTGACTTATTTGGATGGAGATCCTGTGAAGCTCTGCTAGGAACAAGGGGGATTCAGAAAGATCCAGAGAGAAAGAGAAATTAATGCAGAGCGGCTGTGTGCTGCAGGCAGCTGAGGTAAGGTCATGCTGAGAGATGCCAGGAGGCTATAGGGAACTCATCCGAGGGATGGGAAGGCTCCACTAATCCCCACAGTCTCTGGCTTTGTTTATTATCAGAGCAGTAGTTTCCTATGCTTTCACTTCCCTTGTTGCAGCATAATTGTGACCAGCAATCAGAAAAAGTCATCAGGCAGCATGGCATGGGAATTTGCAGATGTCATTTGATCTTTGTACTCCCATGTAGCATCCCAGAAAGCCAAGCATAAGACACCCACCAACACCATTCATGCACGCTCTTATCTTCATTTGGAAAAACTGAAGTACGAAGAAGTTGAAAGACTTGGCTGGATATACACAATTCCTAATAAAAAAAATTCCTAATTCAACTAAAAGAACTACTCATTTATAAGAACCCAATTTCATGTTAACAATTCATTAGACTTCTGTGTAACCTCTTTAACTGCATACAAACTTCTATGCATATGCATAAAAGTTGAGTATATTCTTTCTCTCTAAAAAAAGGAAACACACACACAAAATGAAAACCAAAAAAGGAACCCAATAAAGCAAAAACAAACAAACAAAATAAAAGATACACAAAAAGCATGGAATTCATTTTGAAAATGAAGTTGGGTGGGTAGGAAGGTGGGTAAGATCTGGGAGGAGTTAGGGGAGGAGAAATTAGAATAGAATCAAAATAGAGTGTGTGTATAAAAAAACAGATAACAAAATTGAGCCTGTAACAGTGTTTTTGGTATCATCAAGTTAAGAAAAATGGAGCTAGGGAAAGTATAAGAAGATAAAATTAAAACATAGTGGTAAAAAACCATGCATGTTTACAAAAATAATAAGGGGGTATCAATATTCAATAAAATGCCCATTGACCAAGATGTCCTATGCCTTTCTCCTTACCTTGGCAATGGTCTATGGTAGGTTAAACAAGAAATGTCTTCCATAGGCTCAAGCATCTGAACACCGATGGTGCTTTTGGGGAGGCTTAAGAGGAACGGCCTTGTTGGAGGAAGTGTGTCAGGGGGAGTGGGCTTTACTCTACTTATAATTTACTCTGCTTCTCGTTATGGTAAAACACTGTGAGCTCTCGCCTTCCTGTTCCTGCTGCTGTGACTGTCACTTGTTCCCTGCCATGAGAGACTCTTCTCCCTCCTAAACCGTGAGTCTTATAAACTCCTCTCCCAGAAACGGCCTGTAGTTCATGGTATTTATCACAACAACAGAAAGAAATTAACACAGAAGTTGATATCAGAGAGCATGTTGCTCCTGTGAAGAATCTGAGCATGCTAGGTTTTTTTATGTTTATTTTTGTTGTTGTTGTTTATTTATTTTTGGAGGAATGTAGAGGAATTTGGAGCTTTTAACTAGGAAAGAAGCTGAAGACTTACCAGGCCATTTGAAAGGAATCTTGGTAGGCAGTAGTGCTTAGATAAACGTTGGACTATAGAATCCAGATCAAGAGAAACCTCTTGATCTCTAAGAGAAGTGAGGATTCTAACAAGGATTTAGACAGAATTTAGATAGAGGCCATTCCTGTGATTTTTTCTTTTCTTTTTCTTTCTTTTTTTTTTGTTTGTTTGTCACGGTGTTTTCTCTCAGCAACAGAAAAACAGTTACTACAAGATCTTTCCAAGAGAAATTTCACCCATGTCTGTTTCTTCCTTTTCTGGGCACCTCTTACACCACAAGGCCCTGGAAAGCATGGTCGTCTCACTATCCAGGAGCAAGCCATGACCTTCATGAGATCAAATGCTAATCTCTTATCTCAGCTGTAAAGTATGATCTATTACAACCCTGGCTGCCAGTCAGGCTTCTTAGAAATGGAAGATACAGCTCAGCAGTCTATAGCGAGGTCTGGGACCTCAGAGCCCCTTCCTTCTGAATGTTTTATGTCATTGACTTCCAGTGTGGCTTCTGAGCAAGTCATTTAACCTCCTTGGCTCAGTTAACCATATGGAAAGTGAACATGATAATATCTCACAAGGGCATTGTGAGATTACTCAATGTTTGTAAAGTGCTTGGGAAATGAACAACCCTGGATATGCCCAGCGGTATCATTAATCATTTGACCACTTGAATTCAAGCATCTGGACTGTACAAAACTGTTTCCTAGAGAGTTTCACTGTAAATACCTCACAGATCACAATGCTTAAATTTATGAAAATTTAGTTAAATTTTATGTCATGGTGGAGAACTCAGACGTTTTTCTCATGCTCCCTTTTGTATTTTCTTTCCATAAACTGCCTCTTCCTTTCTCAGAGCAGAAAATGACTCACTCACAACTTGATAAGAGCTATGCTTCTTAAGTCCAGTGATCCTTTCCTCGTTCTCATCATCTCTTGTTGCCTTGGTTGCTTAGCTGACCACTCAACAGGCTATTGTTGGGCCCGAGCTATATTCTAGGTATCTGTCAAGTGAGAAAACACGGACAAGGCATAGCTCTGTCTTAGATGGGCTTCTTCTAGTCTAGAAGTAAACACAGATGTAGAAACAAATAGCTACCAAGGAACATGAACTTCAGAGCACTAGGAAAACGCAGTTAAACTTTTGGATAATGTTTAAGGAAGTGAGTGGGCTTAAGTTTCCAGGATTATTCCCTTCTTTTATCAAAGGCTCCTCCTTGAATATCATGAAATGGTACTCTCCATACTCATTCACTTCAAATAATACTATTATTGTTCACTGACTTCTCTTTCCCTTTAAAGCCTTGAGTGTGGATATTACCCCACGCTGTACTTGGTCTTCTTCTACCTTTCCTTCCCCCGTACATACATTCTCCAGGGATAATGATGGCTACAAGTATGCAGTTGTAAGGCTGACCTCCCTCCTTAGTTTCAGATTTACCTGGAGGTACTCAAACTCAGTGTGTACTGCCAACTCCCAATATTCCCATTGATATTGCTTGGTTTCTCAAACTATATTAATGGTTCCATGGTTTTACTTCTAGGTAGGCTTTAAGCCTGAGTCACATGATGCCTAGACTGTTAATTTTACATCAATAAGACTCTTTGCTTCAATTCTTCAAGGTTCCTCAGATACTATGTTTGCTTCTAACACCTCCCATTTACTCTCTAGCGATAGTCTCTCATCTCCTGTCTCTGTTGAAAAGCTCTTACTCCGTGTAATCAACATACTCACCGTTCAGATGTTCATAAACATTCTGTTGATACCACTTACCTGATCAAAATATTGTTCCTATTGTCTGCTAATTTAAGTCAAACATCCTCATTTGGTGAGTGGACTCGGGCTCTTTTCCATTCTCCCACTGCATCCTCACACTGAGCATAAGATGCAGCCAGGTAGATGGTTGCTGGTCTCCATGTTAGTCACATGCAATATTTATATGCATTCCCCTGCCTTGCCTTTTATCCATCCCTGTCTGGTGCATCAAAGTCAATATCAAATACAGCTACTTCTGAACAACACCTCTTCCTAGACCCCAGCAGCAGTTGTCTGACTCTTCTTTTAAACATCTGGAACTCTTTTGCTTACCTCTGCTTTCATAAGTTTCTATACTGCTCTGCTTGCTGTTTGTCTTACTCTCTTGCAGACTGAAAGAACCATGAGCTAGAATAGATCTTCTTCCCCTTCAGAATTTTCCCCGAAGGTCAATGTAATTAACCCTTAAAAGCGCCAGGCTTGCTCTTGAGAGAGCTCCTTTTCATTTACATAAATATACTATGTTCTAGGAAATATTTTACATATAATATCTGTCCTCATTGATGCAAAAAGGAAAATCAACAAAAAACTAAATGCTTTAATAATATTTTTATTCTTTATTTTCCACTTCTAAACATGAAATGAGCTTTTAAAATCAGTAGATCTGTGTTGTCTTTTCAGTACTAGAATACAGAATGAATAAGGCTTAATCCATGCCCACAAGGAACTCATGGGTAAGTCAAGGAAATAGGCCTATAAGTAAATGTACTGTCACATCTGGCAGTAAGTGTAGGCAGAGTCATCAGGTCCACTGGTCAGCTCTGTCCCACCAGCTGCTCCCAAATAACCCACATAGAGACTTATTACTTATTATAAATGCTCAGCTGATAGCTTAGGCTTGTTTTTAGCTAGCTCTTATAACTTAAATTAACCCATTTCTATTATTCTATGGGCTGTCCCGAGACTCATTTACCTCATCTATGATCTCCCCATGCTGCTTCTTCCACATCTGGCTGGCAACTCCTGAGACCCGGCCCCATCCTTCTTCTTCCCAGCATTCTCCCTGCCCTGAAAATCCTGCCTAGGATCGGCCATTCAGCTATTTATTAACCAATGAGAGCAATGCATATTTACAGTGTACAAAAAGATTATTCCACAGAAAGTAAGTGTTGGATTAAAATTTGTACAAGGCAGAGAATGGAGACAGAACCTTAATAGAAACATAAATGCATGACAGAAAATTTATCACAGAAGCCAGAGTTTTCCAAGGAGCAAAGGGGGTGGATGTGGGACATGGGCTACTGTTCTTTGCATTTTCAAAGGCCTAAGTCAGAAAATAATACAGTGCCATAGCTGAAGCTAGTCAGGTTCAGCATTGTTGCAGTATGAAACGTATCTGGAGGGTGTCAAGAAGATAAGGAGGGAGTAATCGAGAGCCACATTGCAAACAGTTGTTTATATCTTACTGAGCAGTTTGGAATGTCCTCCTATAGATGATAGGAAGGTGGGGAAAGACTTTAAGCAAGGCTAATGGGCTGGCTTTTCTATGTTTTCTTGTCATGAGTTCAACTAAAATACATACCACATATATATGCAGTGCTTAGGAAAAAGAGATCAAGCCAAGATCTCAAGAAAAATCCTAAGCTTTCTGAAGAGTAAATGTACCTGGACTTATATTAAAAATTGTGGGTAGAGAACTGTCCTCGTTTGCTTTCTGTTGCTGTAATAAAACATTGCTCCAGAGCAGCTAGAAGGGGAAAGGGTTTGTTTTGGCTTATAGTCCATCATCAAGTGAAACCAAAGCAGAGAGCATGGAGGAACGGGCTCTCTGGATTGCTTCCCCTGGTACACTCACTATCCTTTCTATTTTTATTTCAACCCCCAACACACATGCTTTTGTTAGGTCAGCGGTTATTAAAACTTGTCAGCTATGTATCTTTCTTAGACCGTCCAAACCTATTTTCTCAGGGATAGAATTGTCAACGGTAGAGTAGTCCTGGCTACAGCAATTAGCAAGCAATGAAGAAAATTTCCCAAAGCCTTCCACAGGCCAACTTGATGAAGCTAATTGTTCAACGGAGACTTTTACCAGCTGACTCTACTTTGTGTCAAGTTGACAAAAGCTAAGGAAACAACTTGACACACAAACATGTCACACTCTTATACCATACCTGTTTCGTTTCTTTTACCTGAGATCTCACGTTAATGTCACAATATAAAACATAGTCTAACCTTTTAAAGTTCCATAGTCTTAAACTTGTTCTACCTTTAAAAGACTTTTAGCTGTGTGCTCCTATAAAATTAAAAAAACACAAAAGTTCTTATTTCAGAAAAGAAGAACCAGGGAATAGTTACAAAAAGATCAAAGAAAAATCGAGCTTTAGTGGTGTAAATATCTGAGTGTCCGTCCTCTGGGGTTCACCAGGGATCTTTGAGGCTTCAAAGGGCTTGGGTAGTACCACATCTCAAGCTCTGCCACACACAGCACACACAGCTCATCTCATAAGTTCAGGATGTCTTCACTCAATATCTGAGACTGTCTGTGGCAGTCATCTCTCAGCTCCAGCACAGCCAATGCGCTGGTGTCTCCCCTGCAATGGAGGCTGCATCTTCAACCATTTCCTTTCCTGGCCTCTCGCCATGCCAAGCCTCAACTGCCTTTAATTGTCCAACCAAAACCAGTGCTGAGTGGGAGATGCTTACAATGGTCAAATTCAGCTTCCAGCAGGAGATGCAACCTTGCCCCACTTTGGACCACAGTTCCTGTGTACTGACCCTGAGGAAATACTTCCCAGAAAGTTCATTCAGTAATGCTGGTCGCTTCTTTTCAGCCCCAGCTAGCCAGGATCCACTGCCCCAATAAAGCATCCAAGGCTTCCCTTCCACAGATTCTTGGTTCAAAGTGTCACGTGAACGGCTCTCATAGAGCCTCGAGGGAGGCTTCTTCTTTCTCACACCTCACAAGCCAGGCCACCATTGTCCGGTTATATCTCAGCATTGTTTTCTAAGTCCCCACAACAGCTAGTTAAACGCTAAGCACTCCAAAAGCTTTTCCAGTACAAAACTACAAAATCTTCAGTTTCCTTCCACAAAACACTCCAATGCATAGAGGGTCCATCAGAGCAGCACCCCATTCAAGGTATCCCAGTATTAGTTGGGGTTCTCCAAGGGAACAGAACCAACAGAGCAAATATATATGTAATAAATATATATATAAATGTTACAATGTATTAAATCTTATGTTAAAATAGCAATAGCAGCTGTTTCAGGACAGAGGGGAAGTTTTCAGTCCCCGAGGCTGGTCCCTTAGCAGCTGGAGTAGCCCCACGGTGGCTCTCTCACACGGGGAAGGATGACAGCCTGAAGTTGGGTGACTCTGAAATCCCAGTCCAGCACTGAAAATCTGGAAGGTTCCTGGAGAACCACCTTGGTCAATGAAGGCATCCTAGAGACACTAGTTCTGGTAGAATCAAAGGAAAGAGCGAGAGAAGTCCATTTGGTTGCTGGAGGAAGGCCAAGTAGCAAAGGTGAACAATTTTCCTGCTACCTTCCTTGATGGTTTTAATCTGAGCTGCTACCAGAAGGTGCCGCCTGCTTGTGGGCTATGTCTCCCCACATGAATTAAGGCAATCAGAAACAATTCTTCAGGCGGGATAAATCACTCAGGTGATTTAATTCATGGCAAATCAACATGAAAACCAACAATCACAGGGGCACATTTCCACAACACTGGCATCTATGTTAGCACTGATATCTGGAACCATATTGATCTTAGATGAAGCGGAGTAGACAGCATCCTAAGCATTGTTATGGATTATTTTCTTCAGTCCACCTGATGGTGGTATGAAGTTTAGCACCAAGAGGGAAACCCAAGTCACAGATCGATGAAGCTGTATGTACACGGTGCCCCAGAGGCTAGAGAAACCCAGGGGCCTGTCACAACTGTGAAAATTGAGGAGGCTAGCTGCTTCTCTGTTTCACTTCCTTTTATGTGGAAATCACTGTGTGTGTTGTGTACTGGAGGAGATAGGTCTTCAGCGTTGCTTATAAAGGCTCCAGAACTGGGCTCTGTTGAACCCACAACTGCAGTCTCCTTTCCAAGGGCTCCTTTCTCCATTGTGGCAGAGTACCACAAGCTGTAGAAAAGAGCATGATTGTTATTCAAAACAAAAATATTCTTTGCAGCACTGGAAACTACATTTACAAGTTTAGCATGCTTTTTTTGTTTGTTTGTTTGTTTTAAGTAGAAAAGATTCCAGGAGGGGAGCAGCATCCCTCTCAGCCTGGAGGGAGGGGCATCAATTGCCTATTCATGAGGGGGCGGGCCTCTAGGGGGCCTATAACATTTCCAAACAGGCTGTGCAGCAGCAACCGTGAAAACAGCAGAATCTTTCTGTAAACAGACAGAACCCAAATCTCAGAGCTCATTCTTCTCCGAGGTCAGCACTTCAGATCTTGTTTTGTGAGCTTCTGTGGATAAGCACGCATCTCAGACACAGGAATTTACATCTGTACAGGCTGTAATAATAACGTGATTGGAAAGGTTCCCAAAAACGTGACTGGCAATCTGCTGCAGTGCTTCGGAGTCATGAAACACAGTGTGTGTGTGTGTGCGTGTGTGTGTGCGCGCGCACGCGCATGCATGTGTGCATGCACACTCACATACACACGTACTTATGCACATGTGTGCACGCTCATAAATGCATGCTCACATCCACACTGGTAAATAACGTTGTCCTAGTTATTTCTCTGCTGTTTTTATACTCTGACGAGATCATCTTAAGAAACAAGGGTTTCTTTCAGCTCCCAGCTCCAGGTGAATAGAGTTTTCATCATGGCAAGGAAGACAGAGCAGTAGGCAGGGGCACAGGAACTGAAGGCCAACTGGCCAGATTGAATTCACATGCAGGAAATGGATGATAGACAGGAGGTGGAGTAGGGCTACAAAGCCTCGAGGCCTGTGCCCACACCTCCCTTCTGCCACCAAGTCCTCACCCTGCTGAATGTCCCACACCTCTCCTAAGCAGTTCCATCTGCCATTCAAATATGTGACCCATGGAAGACATAGTGATTCAAACTACAGCAGCCCAACTATGGCTTTCTGTATCTGGGAGTGCACAGGACTAGAGGAAATCTCACCTTCCTTCCTTACCCCTTCTTTTACACTGCCCTAATCATTGTATCCTTAGGAGCAGTCTGAGTCTGGTTGTGTTATCTAGACTATTTATAACAAATTGATTGAAATTAGCCTCATGCACAAAATAGAGACAACAGAATTTTGCTTCTTTCTCAAGCTTGAAACTGCATTTCTTGAAGTCTTTGTATAACTAACAGAGCAAGAATTCTAAGGGGGTAAAGTTCTCAGAGGCACCTTGGCTTCACTCTGTTAAGTCTGAACGCAGACAACACTGGCCTC
Source organism: Ellobius talpinus (assembly GCA_001685095.1). Taxonomy (NCBI): domain Eukaryota; kingdom Metazoa; phylum Chordata; class Mammalia; order Rodentia; family Cricetidae; genus Ellobius; species Ellobius talpinus. The sequence continues at coordinate 15,149 of LOJH01010499.1, forward strand.
CAGCTCTGTTGGAGAGTCCTGCACTTGTCCACCTCCATTCCAGTCTCACTGTGCTGACGGCCAAAGCATGTATGCTCTATGGTGCTGTGCTCCTGGTTGTGGAATGGTCTGAGTGGGCAACTCGTCTTAAACATGGCTTACTAAGGCTAGTAAGCACACCAGGATGGTCACTTTGAATCTTTGCAAAGTCTATCTAGAAACGGGGCTTTAGGGGAAACTCAGGCTGACAATGGGAAAGCTCTTCTAGCTCATACAAAGTGACCGTGAAGCAAACTGGTACTCAGATTGGCGGTGACCATGAAGGGGTTTGGAGGAGGGAGTACTGGGGCCTGAGGAGGCACCCAGATACAGATGCCGGGAGCTCAAGGCCAAGCCATGCTTTAAAGGTAAGGATGCCTGCCTTGCTCAATTAAGGATCGTAGAGCTAGATGGAAATTTGCTAAAAGTGAAAGCACTCACTGTGCATTTCAAGAAAACAAATGTCTGCACAGACTAGAAAAGAGGAAAGAGCAACCAGGAGTGGAGGGGCTGCAGTAGTCAACGCAGTAAACATCAGTGCAGTGGGGATCAAAGGGAACACCCATTGCAGCCTGGAAGGCAGGGTCAACACTCTTGCATGACTCAAGCAGATGCCAGAACATGTTAGTTCCAAACCATTGAATGTGACCTAGTCACAAAGATGTAAGTGACCCCTGACATAGGAAGAGGTCAGAGTTCATTCATTTGAACAACCCAGTGACCCAGGCAAGGACAAAAGGGTCTTTGATTGACAGGCAATTTATCATGTCTGCCTCCAAACAGGCTCCATGTCTCCACAGCACCATTAGAGGAACTACCACTGTTAAGGCAGTTATGGCTACAGACTTTATGAGCATTGGTGTTAGTAACAGAAAGTTTGCCTATGTATGAATTCCACCAGGAGCAGTGGCAGAGGGCTGACGGCTTCATATAGTGCATTTTCATCTCCAGCGTGGAGAAAGGCCAGCATATGTGCTGTGCACCTAAGCAATGATAGGCCTTGCCTAATCCTCTGGGGAAACTCAATATGCAAGGGTGAACAGATCTGTTCCGATCCAGAATCAATCCTTTGTTATTTACTGGAGACTGGGAAACATTCAATCTGATAGATTGAATCGAGTGTTAATCTGAAATATTTTATAAGCCAGCAGTTACAAATGTGTGTGGGCCCAACCCGCTCTGGGGAGTGTTGGGGGGGTTCTTTTGTTGTTGTTTGTTTATTGTGTATACCATGTTCTGCCTGCAGGCCAGAAGAGGGCGCCAGATCTCATTACAGATGGTTTGGGGCCACCATGTGGTTGCTGGGAATTGGACTGGGAAAGCAGCCAGTGGTCTTGACCTCTGAGCCATCTCTCCAGCCCCGCTGAGGACTGTTTTAATAAAGGAAAGTTCCTTCTACTCCTGGCTTGTTTCAATTCCTTCCAGAGAATGTGCTGATGAACTCAGCAAAGGATTGGCAAAGAGAAGATGAAGAAATCAAGCATTGGTTCTCTCCTAGAAAGAAAACCCTGTTGCAACTTCCCTCTAGAAGTTGAACAGTAATTACAGCTGTTTCTAAGATGTAACAGAGTTAATCAATGATAATGTGCTAGGAACCAGAGGGTGCCAGCCACTTCAGAGACAAGCTACCTGGAGCAGCAGGCTCAGCACCAGCGTCTCAGCCAAGCCCGCGTGTGTGGAAGCTGGTTTTCCAATCCTTCCAGGTCCATCTTAGTATCACGGTGCTGTGCAGTGAGGTGACTGGGGTTCTTACAGGCCTGTCGCTAGCTTGCTGGTGACATATATGCCCAAGGTTATTTTCTCACGATAGTTAGAGTTGAAGGTGTGACCCCTCCTGGAAACAGGACAGTGTAAAATTAGAAAAGTTATCAGACCACAATAGACAAAGCTAGAACAATCCACAAAACTTGGTATTTTTGAGTTGTGGCTGTTGATTCTGCCACACAGACAAGGTTGGCATAGCTTCAGCAGTTGCAATAGAAGAGAGAAAATGGCAAGCACAGGCCTGTTGTAAGGAGCTCCATGCCACCCTTGCCCTCAGCATGCCCCCAGAGTTAGTGTAGAGGAGAGGTCAGTAGACAAGACAGGCATCATATGCACCTGCTCAGCATTATGGGATGGGTGGCCCGTGCCCCCGTGGATATTGTGACATCATTCTTAATACTCGTCTCTAGGTATTTCCATACTCCACTCTACATTCAAGGCATTTCATCTTAAGCAAGGACATACTCAGTTTACATATTTTTCATAATAGCTTTGTGTTGTGGATGACAGACCCCATTTCCTGCTTATTCCAACATCAAACCCCAGGTGTAGCTGCCACTACTTCCACCGAATTCTAATTATCTCATTTTGAAAGATGCCACCCACGGGAGGGTACACAGGGAACCTAACTTTGAAGTGAGGAGTTTTCTAAACCCTGCTGGCTTTAAATCTCAGGGAATTCCTTTCTGTGGAGAAGTTCCTAGGGTGCTTTTACATGAGGAAATGAAAAACTAAAGCTACTGTAGACGGCCTTCAGCTGATTGCCGTGGGGGATTTGGGTTACGATGAAAGACACAACTGTGAAATTTTCCTCTCTCATGGCTGCGTGATACTCACCTCTCCCACTCTTGTGCCCACATACATTACCCTGGAGCCTCAGATTTGAAGCATCTTTCTTACATTTGTTCTTTGGAGATGTGTATTTTAGTAAATTTTCTATCTTTCAAACCCCTTTTGTTTAAAGTATGTGTTCAGAAGCTGTTCTACCTTACTACAAGTTTTAGGCTAATTTTTCGACAGTGACTAAATCAATGGCACCTATCTAAAACATACAAAATGAGGTAGAGGAAAAGGAAGCACCTTTGTGCCTCTCTTCTACAGGCCTTGTTCCCAGAGACAGTCATGCCACTGTTTATGCCACTAGGTATTCCTCCAGCACTTAAGAAAAAAGCCACGTGTGTAAATGTATATGTTTTTAGACAGATGGTATAGGTGTTCCACACCCAACATCTTAATATTCAGCTGGATAGCTTAGAGAGCATTCCAAATCAGTATGCTGGGTTTTGGCTTGCTTGCTTGTTTTTATTTATGGTGTGTATACATGGGGGGGTGCATACAGTGTGTGTGTGTGTGTTATGTGCTGTACGGAGTATGTGGTTTGGTGTGTGTATGCATGAGTGTGATATGTGTATGGTGTAGTGGAGGAGATAGGTGTGTGCGTGTGTAGTATGTACTTGAGTGTGTGGTAGGTGTATGGTGTAGTGCAGGGGATGTGTGTGTGTGCAGTATGTACTTGAGTGGGTAGCTAAATGTGCATGGTATAATAGAAGGGGTATGTATCTGGGGGCAGCATGTGCACATGCAGAAACCGGAGAAATACATCAGGGCTCTTTCTCTATCACTTATTTGACTCAGGGTATCTCATTGGATCTGAAGCTCACCGTTTTGCTAGGCTGCCTGGCCAGGGAGCTCCTGGGATCTACTGTCTCTGCTTCCAATGCTCTTCACAGACACCTGTGGCCATGACCAGCTCTACTCCAGGTTCGCATATGTGTGTAGCAAGTCTCTTAACCACCGATCACCTCTATAGTCTATATGTTGGTTTTAATTACTGCAGAACACACCATCCCCGTTCAATTAATTATATATGTTTAAAAATTTGGGCTTTTCCAATCCTATGGGATTTCAAGCAGTACTGTAATAAATAAGTTATTCCTGGAAGATGAAAATATCTATAGATAAGTGAATCTGCTAGGAAGAAGTTTTCTTCAATGGAATTATACAGACATGTCAACCACACTCTGTGGCAGTCCATGCTCGGGAGGTGTTGGCCAACACAAATCATACTCCATGTATTTTAGTGGCTTTTTTTCATTTCATTTATTTTCTTTTAGAGTGAGCATGAACATAAAGTTGGGTGATTGGGGTGGAAGGGTTTGGGAAGAGGTGGGGAATGGGAAAGAATATGATAAAAATATACAGCATGAAATTATCAATGAATACATTTTTAACTGATGGGTAAAAGGACGTTTTGATAATTTAATTAATAAACACTGCAGCTGAAAACGTAGAAGCTAATACATGAGCAACCTGCCTATTGCCCATCCTGAGCCATCAAGACATTTCTGCTGATGTGATGGCTGGGAGCAAGCCTTGTCATTTTATTGTGACTTTTCTTGCTTAAATGAGCCTCATCTGTGTTGGGACTTCCTTTTCTGCCCACTGCCATCATCCCCTAGTGTTTAATGGATTTTGGGTCTTTCTCTTACTAATGTATTACTCTTTACACATGAGGAAAGCCAAATTTATAGGCAGGCTTTTAAAAAGTCTATAAATCAGTTTCCGCTGGTTCTGGTCATACATTATTTTTTAAAATATGCTTTTAGAACTATTCTAAAGGCTTTTAAAGTTCTGATTAAAATAAGCTTAAATATCTTAGGCCTGATCTGCATCTTAGACAAAAAGAGTAAAATTTTATCTCAGATCTGATTGAAATCTTCTTCGCTGCACATCAGATTGCCACATATTTAGCCATTTAAAACAACACCTGCTTGTCTCAGATTTTCTCTGGAGTCTGAATGTGACTCAGCTGGGTCCTCTGACAAGGCCTTCAACAGGCCTGAGAGTAAGCTTTCCGCTGTGCCTGGCGTGTGGACAGGACATGGTGAAGGCTCATGCTCAAGCAGGTATTGGGAGAAGTCCCTTCTGGGAAGCTACAGGGCTCACGGCAGTTGTCTTCAAAGACAGCAATGAAAAGAAAGAATCTAAAGCCAGCCCATTTAGGAGCTTTTAGAGAAACATTTCTACTGAATGGGATCAGTAGATCACGTGATCATGGGGAACTCAGCCTGTTACTCCCACCATTTCTGTCAGTAGAAGCAAATCGTGACCCAGCGAAGGGGACGAGACCAAAAGAGCATGAACAGCAGGAGACGGGTCAGCGGGACTCATGATCTGCCGCTTGGCAGAATGGAGAGGACCCAGCTGGGAAGGATTCCCACGGGCACCTCAGAGGCACATCACAGTTCCAGACCTTCTTAGACAGGTCCGTGAGATTCCACTACAGTCCCAGACCGACTTCAAGATCTGCAAATTCCACAACAGTCCCAGACCCCTTTCTGTCTAGTCTAACTATAGAGAACACCTCATCTATTACTTCCGAACCACAGCTTTTACCCCCGTCTGACTCGGAAGTCTTTGATAGTAGCCACTGGCTGTTGGAAACGGCGGTGGGCGGCACACCGTTTGGCCTTGCTTTAGAAGTTTCTCTGGCTGTTCTTTCCTGTGCACACCTGCGCAGCCTGGAGCATCTCCATTGAGGGAAGGTGGGAGAAGAGGGTGCAGACTCCACGCCCTTAGCTATGGCAGCTTTTCTTTTCTTGCTTAATCTGCTTAAAATTCTATTTAAGACTTGCTGATGCAAGTTTTTAACCGGACAGTGGCGGCGCATAACTTTAATCCCAGCACTTGGGAGGCAGTGGCAGGTGGATCTCTCTGAGTGCCAGGACAGCCTGGTCTACAGAGTGAGTTCCAGGACAGTTAAGGCTCTACAGAGAAACCCTGTCTTAAAAACAATACAAAACAAAAAAAAAGAAAGAAAAAAAAGAGTTTCTTCATGTTGAAAACGGAAATTAGGAGGGAAGGTGATTTTATAAGGCTCCCCTTCTATTTCAAAGACCAGTTTCAAGCAGGGTTTCCTCATTAGAGTCCCCCCACCCCCATCCTCAGGTCATGTCTTGTCCCCTAGTGTGGAATTTTGTTCCCACAGACATTGTAGGGTCTAGAGGTGCCGAGAGGACAAGAGCTTCTTGATTATCACCACCTGTCAGATAGTGTGTTTACTGCCTAAGCATGAGAACCCTAATCGAGATCCGCTGCAACAGGGGCATCCATCAGTAACCCCAACACTGGGGAGGAAGAGACAGGCAGGTCCCTGGGGTCTGCTGGCCAGTTAGACTTGGCTGATTGGAAACTGTGAGGACACTGAGAGATGTGGCCTCAGAAAACAAGATGGAGACTAATTAAACATGTTGTCTGACCTAAATATGTTGCCTCTACCTGCATGGGTATGCACACACATGCTCACACATATTCAACATCCACATGTGCATACACACCAACATCCCATATGCACACACACAGATGCACACATGTAAATCTCCATCCACACATATATGCATACATCCATGCATGCACACCCATATTCCCCACACATATTCACACATACACACATACCTACCTCCATACTTGTGAAAACACACATGCACACACATGTACACGTGAACACATACATACCCAAATACCCAGTTCCACACATGCACACATACCTACATCTAAACATGTACATACATGCATGACTATGTGCACACACCTACATCAAATATACACAAAGAAATTTATTTTTTGAAGTGTTTGCTACCTCATCATCACTAAGAAAAGTCAGTCTAACTTCTTTCTAGTGACATTTAGATTTGGGTGGGTATTATCATTTGATATTATCACATCTAGACCTTACAATGTCTTGGGAACAAAATTACACACTAGGGGACAAGACATGACCTGAGGATGGGGTGGGGGACTCTAATGAGGAAACCCTGCTTGAATTTGTCATTAAAATAGAAGGGGAATGTTATAAAAACCACCTTCCCTCCTAATTTCTGTTCTCAGCATGAAGAAAGTTCATTAGATTTTTTCTGCTATTAGAAAAATGTTCAACTCTTTGTTACCAGGTAAGGGGCAAGTGTCATTATGAGAATCAACAGTAGAGTGCAGTCTCCCAGGGAAATCTAGCGGAGAAATTCAACAAGGGGTGAGCAGGTATATTCTTTTTGAAATAAAAATGCAACTCTTTAATATTCTGGAAGAATAAAAAAATAATAACACAATGAAGATCCTAATTATTTAGAGTTCATAATTTTATTATTGGAAAGAAATTCTCAGTAATGGGCTTGAATTTTAATTAAAAACACTGACACTGGCACATGGAAAATGAGCCACCTCATGCCAGCTTTGTTATCCTGTGTATTAGATCCTCATTACTGTAATGAAATCCTTGAGGCAGTTAACTTATAAAGAAAAAGGTTTATTTGGCATATGGCTCTTTAATTTTAGTTCAAGATCAAGTAACCTCATTGCTTAAAACCTCTGAAGAAGGTGGTAATCAAAGCAGGAGTTTGTGGTGGAGTAAACCACCCATCTTATGAACAAGGGAGTAATGACAAGACAGGATAGGCTGTGATCCCACAAACTACTTCAGGGCCTCTCATAGGGCCATACCTCCTTATGATCCACCCCGTCCTCCAGGGGAATAAACATGGGGACAAGCCTTTTCACACATAAGTTTATGGGGGACATTGTCCATTTTTACACCCAGGAACTAAGTTTCACAAAACATCTATTATGTTTGAATGAAGAAGTCATGTTTCAGTTGTAATTCTGTTTGGTTAACAAATACATACCTGTACCAGGACCTGCATATATATATATATATATATAATATATATTAGCTTAGAATTTTTATGGGACTCCTGGGTGTGAAAACGAGTTGGTCTCTGACTCTTGTGCCTGTTGGGACTCTTTTCCTTCTGACGGGTTGCCATGTCCAACTACAATATGATGGTTTTTGCTTTATCTTGTTAAATTTTATTTTGTTATGTTTGCCTGTTATCTCTTAGAAACCTGTTCTTTTCTAATGAGAGACAGAAAGGGAATGGAACCAGAGAGGTGGGGAGACAGCAAGAAAGTGGAAAGAGTAGAGGGAGAGGAAACTATAGTCAGGATGTATTGTATAAGAACCAATTTTAAATAAAAGGGGAAAATGAAAAACAACAATAAAGAGCACACATTGTAAAGTTCCTCTGGCATATACTGTAATAATCGCTAAACTATTACTGACATCAAGCCCAAACAACCCAGTCATTTTCCTTCTGTGTGACTTACCACACAGTAAATATGTAGGGTGAATCAGAACAGAAATTTACTCCACAAATTCAAACATAAACAAGAAAGCATTTTTATAAAACTTTCCTTCTATCTCAAAGACCAATTTCAAGCAGGGTTTCCTCATTAGAGCCTTCCCTCTCATCAGCTCTCGTGAACCTTGTCCCCTAGTGTGTCATTTTCTTCCTACAGACATTGTAGGGGCAAGACGTTCTGAGAGGACAATGGCTCTTGATTACCACCACCTGTCATAGCGAGATCACCAGAGGTGTCATATCCTGTCAGGACTCTACACAGCCTGAACAAGCCCAGCTTTTATTTCAAGATATATTACAAAGGTAATACATGAAATAAATACATGAAAGCATGTACAGATTGTCTGAAGTTTTGACCTAGAATTTTCCACTACAAAAGTACAAAAGCAATTGTCAGACATAGAAACTGTACTTGAGGGCGGGCAATCTGGGTGGGTAGGTAAGAGTCTTTGCTTCACAAGCCTCAGATTCAAGCACTGCAATCCTCCACCCACTCCTGAAAGTTGTCTTCTGACCTTTGTGAAAGTTCAAAATTTATTACAATAATAAACAAGTGTCTTACAGAAAAGGAACTGTCTGTCAAATTGTGAATGCTAAACTGGCAAACTGTTGATAAGCAACACCATTCGGGTCTAACAATGCCAGGCAGCAGGCTACCAGCTGCAGCTCCCCATCAGTCACAGGATGACAAGCATAAACAACCAAGACACTTCAGTGCGTGGACCGTAACCCCACCATCAGTAAGGAGCATCTGTAATAAATAGTGCAGAAGGAACAATTTTTTAAAAATATAAAGCTTATTCTCCAGGAATATCAATAATATTTGTAAAATTCTCACCAGAGTCATCAGGAAAACAGATTAACTCAGAAACTACTTATATCATTTGAGGAATGTGATACTACTATGCATCATACAAGAATCTTTTAAAATACTAAGAAAATATTATGTATGCATTTATTCATAATAAATCAATAGTTTACCAACTACCTCTCAAAGCATACCCAAGAAAAAATGCACATTTAAATAGTTTCTCACTATTTAAAAAAATGAGTTTGTAGTTAATAATAAAATAGTGTCCAAAGAAAATTTTCATGATAAGATAAAATTATTGATAAATTTTGCCAAATTTTTAAGGAAGAATCACAAATATCCACTAACCATTCCAAGAAAATAAAGGCAGAAAGATATATTCTGAGTAATTCTGTGAGATTAGCATTGTTCTAAAGCAATCAGCAAGACATTACAAGAAAACTACTGACCAGTATCCCTTATAATAATGCATTGGAAAAAAAAACTTAAAGTTTAGCAAACCATCTCAACAATATATAAAGAGAAATAATATCATGGCCCACCACAGTGTGTCTCAGGAATGCAAGGCTGGTTTATCATTTAAAAAAAAGACATAACACTGGAGATATGGTTCATTTATAGACCATTTACACTATCTTGTGCAAGGAGGACCTGGATCTGATCCCTAGAAACACACACACATACATACATCAAAACAAGTGTTTTGAAAAGGAAAAATGGACATATAGATATAGTAGAATAAAAGGGTAGATTATTGAATCTGCTCTGAAAAGATAGAAAGAAGGATATAGATATGATAAAATAAAAATGTAGATTAAATCTATTTTCAAAAAGTACCTACTAGTTTTAAATGTTTTACATTGGATTGGACTTTTGCATATTGTATACAAATTGTGTATATTGATACAAATTTGAGATTAATTTTTGTTAAAACATACTATACATACATTTCTAATCTTGTTCAACGTATTATATCTATATGACTCATTTAACAATATAAGGCAAACTTCCAGTCTTTGAAAGTTATTATTACCACTGTTTAAGATAATAAGGAAATACAGGTTAGTAATTAGTCACTTATTATAATCAAATTTGTAGTCACATTAGCTATGTTTTCAAGGTCCAGCAAAGATATTTTAGATAGGCAGGTCATCTTCAAACACATCAGATATCTATAGAATATTTAAGATGTTTTAATAACATAGTCTCTTTTTTATGAAATGAGGCATGTCTGCTCCTGGCAGCACCAATCTACTCCAGAAAAGATAATGGGCATGAAAGAAACTCTTAATAGAGTTTACTTTCTTTGTGACAAAAGTAAATCACTGGGCAAGAAAATGTCCTTGCCTCAACTGCTGACATTATGCTGTCCTAATTGGACAAGTAGGACACATAAGAGAGCAACTGCCATATATTGTCAAGACAAGGAAGGACAGCCATTCAGAATATCCTGCTTCACAGAAAAGTCTGTCAAATCTGTTAGGCCTGTAGTCTGAAGATAAATGCCCCAACATTGCAGAGGAACTTTGGGTGACTGTCCAGGCAGTCGGCTGTTTCTGTCCTTTCTCACACTTTTTGGAAGTCACTTGCTAGCATTTCCTGCTTACTCAGTTAATATTATTCCCTTCTTGGGTCTCTGAAGGAGTTGAAGACTAGATAGTTAAAGTTATAGTTTTTCTTCCTTATCAGATGCAGAAAGCAAGTTATAATAGAAAGTAAATTAAGTACAAGACTTTGTACTTACCAAGATAGGATAAATATGGAGTATTTTCTCTAAATTTGTCAAATGCAAATGGACTAGA